>JBBBWG010004514.1:0-29696 GCA_037176905.1 Azolla pinnata
GCCGACGCCGCAGCCCAGGCCGGCCGCGAGTTCGCCCGGCTGCTCTCGGCCGTGGCCGACGGCCTCCGCCAGCTGCTCCTCGACTTCGGCGCCACCGCCGACAAGGTCTCGGGCCCCATCGCCATCGTGGCCGCCGGCGCCGAGATCGCCCGCCAGCACAACGACGCCGCCGCAGCAGCCGACTCCTCCGCGAGCCTCGCCCAGTTCGCCGCGATCGTGAGCATCAACCTCGCGGTCGTCAACCTGCTCCCGCTCCCCGCCCTCGACGGCGGCTACATCGCCCTCCTCGCCCTCGAGGCCGCCCGCGGCGGCCGCAAGCTCCCCGAGCGCCTCGAGCAGGGCATCATGTCCTCGGGCCTCCTCCTCCTCGTCGGCCTCGGCACCTTCCTCATCGTCCGCGACGCCCTCAACCTCGGCATCGCCCGCCTCCTCCTCTAGATTACTACTAGTCGCACCTTGCATGCCTTCCTCCTCCTGAGTTGTAGTAGTAGCTTGCCGACCGAATACATGCATGCATACCCTGATCCTGGTCCTGGTCCTGGTCCTGGTCCTGGTCCTGGTCCTAATCCTGGTCCCGATCCTGGTCCTGATCCTGGTCCCGATCCTGGTCCTAGTCCTGATCCTGCTCGATCCGGATCCTGGCCCTAGTCCTCATCTAGATTTGATCTTATCTGATCCGACCATGCTTCTTGTACATTGCTTTACCATCTCCCTCGCTCGCTTGCCTACGCTCCATACGCGCCTTCACCGCCGGCCCCTTCCATCATCATTTTTTCAGCTGTTGCCCGATCGTGTAAAGAAAATATCGGGAAAATCCCACTGCCGGCCGTCTCGAATGCTCGAATCGGCCGCCGTACAACGCCAGCACCACCAGACAGACCATCGACGAGGGGAGATAGATGATTTCAGCCTTGCTAATGATGAGAAAGCAATCCCTTTGTTCTGCACTGTGTTGTTCCTGCTGCCGCGCGTCTCAGCTCTGAGTACTACCTCACAATGCCGATTGGTCATTTGTTGAGAATCGTGTTGCTTGTCGAATGTGTGCCCGAGATCACCCAGTAGAGCCTATATATCTGTTCATCGAAAGACCTTATCGGCGTACTCGGGGTTTGAGATCTGTTCCCAACACAGAGCCCCCATCTTTCTTCCACCCCATGCCTTTCTCCATGTTTCCACAGCTCTGTGCTCGTAAGCTTGGGGTCGACATTTGGCACAAAAGGAGCATACATGGCTTGAAACTTGGAGCGAAACTCGATTGATGACAGGGTTTTAGAAACTCGTTCTGAAACATCGACATCGGAGCTATTTTGGGTCTGGCTCGCATGTACGAGAAACTCTGATCCCAAGGATTTTGCCCGACCCCTCTTTGCCAGTGCTCTATGCTCATGCTTCGATACATCATGTGTCTGATTTTCGCATCCGAAACCTCTGGAAATTCTGAGCGTATGCTTCGCTTCGATCCATCGTCTGTCTGATTTTCGCATCCAAAACCTCTGGAAATTTCGAGCCATGTTTTCATTGATCCGTCCGAATCTCCGATTCTTTTCTTTGTCTTTGCTTGACTTCACCAAAAATGTGGTTGTGAACAACAAGCCTTCCCCTGTTTTGTTTCCTTTTGCTTGGATTGATCAATGCATATGACACTTTCAGCTTGGATTGATCAATGCATCTGCACTGAATTTGTCACAAAGCTTCAGCTTGGATTGATCAATGCATCTGCAATGAATTTGTCAGAAAGAAGAAAGTATGTAGCATGCCCAACAGCTGGTAAGCTTGCATGGCTCTTCCTCCTCCTCCTCCTCCTACATTTCAATCCCTTCTTTTCCTTCTCTTGTTCTCTCAAACCAGAAGTGCAGCCATGGATGGAGCAGAAGCCAGTGGGAGAAAGGCCCATATGATGCTTTTGGATGCAACCTTCGAAGATTCTCCACCTTCTGCACCGCATACCCCTCCTACTGTAAGCTCTCTCTCTCTCTCTCTCGGTAGCCTTTTTCCCCTCGCTAGTGTTGTTTCCTTCAACTAAACAGAGAGGTATTGCCCAAATCTGTAACCCCGCATAGCTTCACACACCACCTTCAGAAGACTTCCTTGGCTAGGCTGAACTGTGCATGTTTTTGTCGGCCATTGAGATTAAAGGGCTTTGCATTTTCACGGAGCCTTGCTTGCTACTGAGTCAGAGCTAGGCTGGAATGCCTCGTCCCGCAATTGTTATGTCTGATTGCTGGGGTGTGGGTGCTTTGGTCAAATTATTTTGCTATGCAGTGGAACTTACATTATACTTTGATCCACACATGTATATTGTCAGGGTTTTGACGGGCATTATGTGGAGGTAATGTATATAGTACTATGCTGTGTGTGTGTGTGTTTGCGTTTGTTTATGCTTTCCAGAGCTTATCCAACAGTTGAAAACAAACAGTGTTTCGATGCATTTATGGCACATGATGACCATGATGACTGGATTGAAGATGTCGCCTTTCGTGCTTGACAGATTCGCTTATATGGAGTCGGTCCAAACGGAGAAAGCATTTGCTGCATTATTAATGGTGATTGTATCACACTTTCTGTATCCAAGCATCTACTCCCTGTCAATCCTCTTTCTTCACCTAAGAAAACTGGCAATGATTTCCAAACTGTATCTAAGTCAAGATGTGGTCTTCTCTTGATTTCTTAGATTTTATACCTTACTTTTGGTTCACGGCACCAATTTGTACTGATGATCTCAAGGAACTGAATGAAGAGGTTCTTGACAAGTTAAGGGAGAAATTGAATGAGCAGGTGCTGACATCAAAGAGGAAGCATACAGTCCAAGATAGGTCTTTTGTAAGTTCACCTCAACATATTTAATTGGTTGACACGGGATTCATCTATCGATCAGTTCTCAATTCCTTTTTTATATATACATTATCGTGCAAAGTGTTCTTTAATCCAAGTTTAGTACAACACTTTTAGTATTTTTCATGTGGAATGGGTTATAGTCCGCTCAGAAAGTTGTTATCGAGGTACAATACATCGCTTCAATAAGCTCGAATATGTCTATCCTAATCTGTGATCTTCAGATTTTGAGCAAATTTGATACATCATTGATTATTGCAATATGTTATCACTCCAAATGTATTCCATCTGGCATCTATTTCCCTTTCACGAGCATTAAATATCATAATCATGTCCTGCGGTCAATTGTGCCTATTTTGTTGGTCCTTGGTCTTTTTGGATCATACCTTGTTCTTTAGAATTCTTAGAAAATATCTCAGTTTGTGTGAATATCTGCGAGCTATTGTGGAAATAGTCCAGTCGTTGAGGTCCAGTCGTTGAGGTCCTTCAGCTCTAGGTTTTGATTTCTGAAAACTTTGTTCTTGTTGACACTTCATGGTAACCATGGCTGTTGGATTTATCAATTTGAAACTTTTGGTTGTCTTCTCCCAAGTTCTTCTCTCTTCATTGTTGGAAACAAATCCCTCATGTTTGATGCATCAGCATTTGCACAGACCGTAGTGATGAAGGTATCCCAAAAATCTGGTAAAGAACAGTGAATATACGAAAACTCCAGGATTCTAGAAGGTCAGCGTAACTAGGATGCTAATAGTTTTTCTTTTCTAGAATACTAAGCCATAGCCGGATGTTCACAGTTACTAGAATTCTAAAAATTCAATTATTTCTTGTGAACCTTACGTTTTAGCATATACTGATTGGATCTTTTGTCAATTTAAATATTTAGATCTGTGTACACCCGAGCAAATATATTGCTTCTCTCTGATGGAAAAAAATGATTTTCTGCAGGTTGCTGGCATCACATTGTCTTTTAGGACACCTTTGATGTATTATCGACCTGGTGGGCCATTTCAATTTTTGAAGGTTTGATATAATAGTAATTTTTTTTCTTCTTTACCCTTAGATCTGACACTAAAACATGATCCCATTGCTATAGTCTCGTACAGCCTGTGTTTCTGTTACTGTATCATCTACTTTGATAGATACCATACAATGGACATTTTGTGCTTACTGTTAGTACAGTGGTTTTACTGTTCCCCCCGACAGAACATAGGAAACATGTTTCTTTTGTTTCATGTTAAACTCCTGATGTAGATGTATGACGGCTGAAAAGGGGCTGATCATATTTGGATATGAAGAATTTTCTGTAAATGATATTAAGATAGTATGGTCAAGTGCAATGCAAATTCTGTCAAGCATTAGCGCAGATCCTGGATAAAATTCATTAAGTTTTAGACAAAATGGTTTGATGGTTGGATAGCATACGTAATAAGTGTAGCATGTAACAACTTATTTACAACAGAGTTATGAGAAATTTGGTATTGAGTCTGAGACTACGCATTCTATGACATTGTGGGCCATATATGGTCTATCTCATTAGAAGGATACAGGAATATAATTTTGATAAGAGGAAGGTTGACCGAATCATTGGTCCACCTATCAAAAAATGCAGCAAGCACAGTTGTTGAGAGAAATGATGATAAAACTCTTTGTGATATTGCAGGTTGAGATTTGGAGGAGCAAATATGTGTCTGCTGTTGCAAAGGAGTTGGAAATTTTAGCTCAAAGCAACATACTTGATATTATTGGGCTCAAGTGGCAGGAGTGTACTTCCTATGAAGACGGGATAAAGGTGAATTAATGTGATGTATGTCAACCTATATGATTGAAACAGAAAACATGCTTGTTATTTACTGCATTCAATTGCATGTATCATTACAGTGGTGTATGTCAACCTATATATGATTGAAACAACAACATGCTTGTTATCTATCACATTCAATTGCATGTATCTCGGCAACTATTTTTTCATTAGCTTTCCATGTCCACATGGCTATTTTTGTTCGGATTAGGAGAGTTTCTTGTAAATTAGTAATGGTTTGATGATGATCCATTTATTGCTGATCCTATCATAATGTTTATTGAACGTGGTTTAGGGAGCTGAATTTACTATAGAATTGTTGAATTGTCTTCCGCCATAATTGCAGCTTGGAATGCGTTTTTTTTGTGACACTAATATTTCCGGAGGTGGTTGGGTGGAAATAGAATCTCCAAGTATTGTGCATATTTCAAAGCAAAGGACATCTTGTTCTGAAGAGCTTATGGCAAGTTGGACCAATGTAAGGGGATTGACGCCAGATGCAACACAATTCATGGAATTTTCACTTCCGTCCAAATGTCAGAGTGATGCTTCAAGGGCCATACAGATTGGAAAGTCACAGTGGCTATGTATAAACTCTCTTAGAATTCTGATTTTAGATGTTCAGTGTGGCAGAATTGAGTGCAGTGACTACAGAGGGAGCACGTTCTCCCCTGGAAAGTTGAAAAAACCAAGGTTACACTCACCTCCAAAAGTGAGAGAAATCTCTGAAAGATCTACTGCATGCATTAAAGAATCTTCAAAACATATGAAGGCCTTTGAAGATATAGAGGCCATCTGTACAACACAAGAAAATATTTCCTTGAATTCTTGGAGGGACCCAGTATTAGTCATAACAACCATTCTGATCTCAGGGGACAGCCAGAGGACATTTGTTTTCATGCACGGTGTCAATTCACAAGGAAACGTTCCGGGTGCAAAAGTACATGTTTTTGATAATGAACAAGGAATGCTTCTAGCTTGGCAAGATTTCTTTTGTACAGAAGCAGATCCAGATGTTGTGTGCTTATATCAATTGAAGGATAGTATACGCTATCTTGCTGAAAGGGTTCAAGCCTTAAAATTAGGAACACTAAATATTGGCAGGTTCAAAGGGCAAGCAACTGAGGTAGGAATATATCAATGTTTGTCAATAATAAATATGTTATTGTGATTGGAAAATGATTTGTGAAGCTCTGTTGTGTTTAATTGGTAGGCAGGTGAAATCGGTTGTTTCATATGGAAAACATTGGGTTAAAAGTCAGGCACGCATGACTGCCACTTCAAATCAAGAAGTTTTTCGTGCTGTTATCACAGGGAGAATTGTCATTGATATGCTACGTGTGATACTTGTAGCATATAATCTATCCACTTTCACTCTAGCTGAATGCTCCCAGGTCTATTTATCTAACCCTTCCTAAAAAGTAAAAAGAGTGTGCAGATTATACAGTGTACTTCATGGGATGCCTAAGGTTTATTAAATTATGGTGCATGAATGAAGCAACTATTGCATGATAGTTATATTGTAGCAAGCATGGCAAAAGAAGTTGTGTTCTCTAAAGGTTGGAGGTTGTTAGAGGAATATTGCACCCAAAAATAGTACATACTCTTGGGTTTCTAGATGAGGTAGGAATCAATTTTGCTAAAGAAGTGGAACACTCATTATTCATAGGAGTCTCATTGAGAGAGTATCAGTTGAAGTGAAGTGCACTTATGAAAATGCCATTACACCTAGCAGATAGATGGAGAAGCCTACTAAAAGAATTCCTGTCATCCATTGAACTTGTTAGTGATTTTTTCTTTTATTGCCCTTGAAATTTAGGTCCCTGCATTTCATGATACCGCATCTACCTTTGTATCACTCCCTTCCTCTGTACATCATTCATTTACTGAGTTAAGGTGCATAATGCTCCTAATGGATTTCATGCAAATGAATACAGCCGGATTTAGCTTTCAAATTCTAGCATGGATGATTGCTTGCCAAAATTCTTTTGCTAATGAATTTTGGCAAATTAAGGTCATTAATGCCATGGTAGATCGCATAGGGGATGTGCAAGAAAAATGAGCAGAGTCTCTGGTTAAACTAGCATACTTCAGAGCAGCAACCGTGAGGATCAATAAAGTTACTGTGTCTTCTTGATTTTCATTTATTGCTTTAGGCTATATTTGTTTCTTTAGGTTGAGATGGTATGCCATGTTAAGTTGTGAAAAGTGAAAGCTATCACATCCTTAAGCGAAATTTTAGGCAAGACTATAGTGGTTTGTTTAAATATGAGTCGAATCCTTGTTTAAGACGACAAAAATGGGGAGCATTTTTTGTTCGTTCTGGTTAATGAGGTACCTGATCAGAAGAATGGAAAGAGCAATTAGAAAATTTCAGTACCTTTGCTTTTAAAGGATTCATTAGCTCTAGTTGTCTCCTTTTGATTGCCCTATACTTAATTCTATTTACGAAATTCGGTGCTTATTCGGTGCTTAATGTGTGAAGATGATATAGCCCCTAGATTAACTTTTTGCCTTCTTGTGAGCGATATGAATGTTTGGATTTAGCATTGGGTCTAGTTAACTTCCCCTTGATGGACTTTAGATCTCTGTTGCTAGGCAGCATGTTTTGGTCAATTGAAAAAAGGTGCCGTAGTGTTGAAAATGATTTCACCTAGACTAGGGATGTAGTTGTAGGGGCCATTCTTATTCAACTAGTAAATCAGAAACTTTCATAGCGAAGGGCCCTTTGTGCCGAAGGGCAGCTAGAGGTCAATGCCATTATCTAGAGACTCGAATCATGGTGTCACTCTCTATAGTGAGCTGATATCTTGACTGGTAATACCCACTCTGAGCTAAACTGGAAGCCAAACATGGCAAGGCAAACAAAAATCTTACTTCTCTTGCAGGTATATTTGGGAAAAACAAAAGAGGTTCTTGATTCAGTGTCCATCACAGAACTTTGGAGGGGCCAACATGGCGGTGTATATCGGCTTGTTAACTACTCGATTAACGAGGCTGCAGTATGTGGTTTTAATAACGTCTGTGACATTGCTAATGCACTTTGTGAAAGAGGTGTCTACTTTCATTGCTGGATTTGTAACAGGTCACGTGGGAGCTCATGAAGAAGCTACAAACGATCCCTGAAACTATTGAGATGGCACGTGTTACTGGGTTATCTGTTTCTGATTCTATCTACAAAGCACAAATGATTCGTGTGCAAGTGAGTGTTGGTTGTCTCTGCATCTAGAAATTACAAACTTTAAGCATCTTAGCTGAAGAGAAAATTGCAAGTTGGTGGTGCTTAAGGAACATGCAATTATCTATCATTTCTATCGTTCATGCTGCAAGTATCAGGAAACATTTGGAGTCGCAACTCAAGAAACCTATATTTCCAGAGCCAGGCATTAGTTGAATGCAACCTAAGACGAGCCTTATCTGTACATGATAAGGAGTACCAACTATGAAAATGAAATGCGTCTTATCACTCCAAGTTCTGATTCATTGTGTCCATGGATGAGTGTAAATGATAGTTATGGTTATGGAATGGTTCTTGTTCCCATTTATTGTGTACTTGCACACGAACAAATTATTGCGTACGTGGACACTAGAACAATTCTTGTATGGAGGCTCCATTGGCTTTGTATCACTAGGCACAACCACCCAGAGTTCAATTTGTAGCTGCACTGAAATTCAGAACGACCTAGGGTGAGCATGACGGAGTAATGCATAAGATGTGTCGTCGGTTCTCGTTCTCTATAGAAGTTAACGAATTGGAATCGTTTCACACCAATTTAAGTATTATATCATCATTTTATCAATTTTGAAACTTGTATTTTTTCTTTGATAACCGGTAATATTTTCGTTTACATTAGATTGTTTTCTTGTGTATTTCATTTCATGTAGTAATTATTGTATCACCGCGTACTCTAATTGCAATTTCTGTTCCTAGAGTCTGCTTTTAAGGAGTGCCAAAAAGGAAGGATGGTTGCTTGGTGGGCCAACAGCTACTGGTAAACAGTTGTTTGTTTCCATGTTGATGAAGACTAAAAATTAATTAATTTTACATTGTCATAACAGTCATAGCATGTTTAATGATTGTGTACTAGTATAATATGTGGTGAATCATATGAGCTGTGTGGATTTCGGATTACATCAGTTCTATTATAGACGGTCAGAAAGGTTCAGCAATTCAACATAGAGAATCATTTTAATCTCTGAGGTCTTACACTACAATGATGGGGTATATCGGAAGGGGCAACCAGACTAGATCACACAATTTTTCCATGATTGTTCTGGAGTCTCTAGAACAACAGGGACATTGGATTATGTTGTTGGACAACAGATCAACCATACAAGATCATAAACTGAGGACTATAACTACTTAGCTTCCATCACTTTGTCCTATTAATGAAGGCCCATGCAAGTGAGAATCTGACCGATCAAAGGGGCTATGCAATAGATCATTCAATTTGATGGGCACATAAATTCCGACTAACTGAATCACAGACTAGCCACCTTGTTATTGACATTAAGGCCATTATCTTCTCCATTACAAGCTTTATCCTCGCTTTGGAGATCTTTCCATGTTGAAGATGTTTCACAGGCAAAATTTCAATCTCCATGAGTTGAAAGACTGGAATTTTGCAGATTACAAGAGATTCTTATGTTATCTTTAGTTGTTTTTGTTTCATTTGGTCTTTGGCTCTCGAAGAAGAGACAACAAGGTAAGTCTCTCATTTGGTCTATTTTTGGCTTCCTGAAGGATGCCAGTATTTCTTTCTTTCTTCAAGTCTTTTCAGAATAGCGTGAAAATTTTCTGATGCAAGTGAAGATGGGAAATGAAAGCCGAAATTACTTGGTTTATGACGAAGTACCTGCATGCAGTTATCCAAGACATTGAAAACTATCTTTTTCTGTAAGGATAAGTATTTTATGTCCATTCAGCTTCATGCAGGTTTCATTTTTACTGCAATTTGGTAGAGAGATTATATCTCACATATTATTAGACCCACCCAGATACGAGACCAAGTACCAAAATACGCACTTTACTGATTTGTGAATACGTTATGTGCGCATTGAGATGGGTCTGCAGTCATATGTAAAACGTTTTTTTCTTGTTCAAAATTGGAAGTAGCAATCATATGTGAGTCAAGTGTCTCAATGTGCATTTTGCTTTTTGTAGCTGTTCTGAGATTCTGTTGGAAATGGTGAACCATATATAATATGAACTGTTCTATGATATAATATCAGGAATTAGAAAGTTGATGTCTGATCTTCTGCAGGTCAGCTTTCAGAGAGCCCGTTTCTTATACATCCAAAAGCTTCGAGGACTACAGGATTTTACAAGGTATACTACAATTGATGTTATTTTGTATAAGGTAAACGATCTGAAAATTGAGCTGCAGTAATACTTATCATGTACAACTGTATTCATGGCGTATTAAGGTCAAGATTTGTTGAAATGTGAAAGGTTTTCGATCACTTTTGGAGAATCTTACAAAATGAAATATGCAGGATCCTGTGGTGGTCTTAGATTTTGCATCCTTGTACCCTTCCGTGTTTATAGCATACAATCTGTAAGTTACTCCGTTTTATCACACCTTTTATTAAATACTAGTGTTGTACTTGTACTCCTGAACAGAAGAATTCTGAGAGTATCTTTATGTAAGGGTAAACCCTTAAAAGGCGTTGATTCTTCTTCATGCACCTCAACCATAGTGCTGCATATAGCCAAACCGACGTTATCTTCCTGTTGTATTTTTATTCTTGCCACGGAATTCATTTTGGATATTAAAATCTCCTAAGACCCTTGGTTCTTGGAGAGGGTACTTAAATTTTTCATGAAAGAAATTAGCAAGTTGACAAGATGCATAACTCAATGGAGTTAGGGAAAGGAAATTCATGTCAATGCTGCTGGACCTAAATACTGCACTCTGATATATGAGAAGTACTGCAAATGCAGCTCATACTTCACTCTTTTTTGTGTGCAGGTGCTATACCACACTTGTTCACCCTAAAGACCTTAGTTTGCTCCCAAAAGAATCCTTAATGGAAAGGTATGCATGTAATCTAAACTTCTAGACATTATAGCATTTCTTACTGGTTGCATCATTCATAAACTCTTATGATATAGTTTGCTTTCAGTCCAACTGGAGCTAAATTTGTCATTCCAGCCATTCGATATGGAATTTTGCCGAGAATATGTGGTAAACACTGCTCCAAGAGGATTCACTTACTTTTTATACTTGTCTTTTTGTTTAATCCATTCATATTAATGTTTTCTTCTTTCCTATGGATGCTAAAGTTCTCTTTCCTTTTATTTCAAGGTGCATTAATTCGAGCCAGAGAATTGGCCAAAAAAGAAATGCTGTCTGAGACCATCACAAATAGTGAATGTGCTGTCCTGGACGCCCGCCAGAAAGCTTTAAAGGTATTGATTGCAGTTTTTTAAGAAAAATAATTTAGGCAAATATTTTAATTAAGGAGAACAATGCAAAAATGCTACAAGGAATGATCTTTCATTTACCGGATTGTATAGTCATGGGTTAGATGATGATATACTTCGCATATTAGATGAATATTTGAAATTAGAGAATTAAATTTGGATATCAATGTTGTGTGCAGCTATGTTCTAATGCTTTATATGGTTTCACTGGTGCTGGAACCTCACCTCAACAAGCAGTACCTTTAGCTGATTCATGTCTCAGGTAGACATAATGAACTTCAATGCATTCTTCACATGTATGCTATAAATATGATGGGCCTTGGGTTTTTTCCTCATTCTCAAGACATCTGCCTTTTTATCTTTACTCTTTCTTTTGAGATAACGTATTAGGGAAGATTCCAGCTACTTGTAGATGCGTGTTCAAGTATCGATGCAGCATTTGAAACTCATACATAGAAGCGTATTTTGTCTCTGGGAAAAAATTGGTTATGCAGTATAGGAGCATCTTCGTGCAAGCATGCAGTGGAGCTTGTGAAAGATACTTTCAAACATGCTAGGGTATTGTATGCGCAGACAGACAGTGTATTTATTCAGTTCTGTGGGTCAACCATCAAAGAAGCGATCGAGTTAGGGAAAAAAGCTGCAAATGTCACATCAACGGCATTTCCATTCCCCATGTCCCTGAAACTTGAAAAGGTACCCTTGGGAACAAAATGTAAAAGAGTGAATTGGACCAATAGACATCCTTTTTTTCTTCTAAATGTATATAGGCAATGCCATACAGCTAACTATGAAGCGTTATTCTTTTGTCCAGATTTTGTGCCCTTTCCTACTACTCCAGGTTCCATGGCATCTGTCATATAAGCAGTCGGCATGATCTTTATTCAACAGTCAGCCTTTTAAGGAGCATTATGACTTAATGCTGCTTCTGCCTTTTCAGGTGAATAGATATGCGGGCAAGGATGTTTCATCTGTTGAGAACGAGAAAACAGATGGAGCACTTTTTATTCGAGGGATCGAATCAGAACGAAGGGATGTGCCACAATTTGTCCGAATGGTGTGCAAGTCTGTTTTGCAAGAGATTCTTCTGAAAGGCGATATGGATGCTGCAGTGGATGTTTGCAAGCATGAGATAAGAAGGCTTCTCTCTGGAAAATGTAGCATGATGGAACTAGTCATGACTGGGGTAAAACTCTCTTATCTGTTTTGGTTGTTTACTTGGTTGACTTTCCTTTCTCTACATTGAGAACTAAAACTGTACTCTGGTGGCACAGGGTTTATGGAGAGTGGACAACAATGACATATGTAGACTTGCTAATAGCAAATCCCCAAAGAAGGATGGAGGAAGCTCATCCACAGCCGAAGAGGGGCGGGGTCCTCATGTGGCACTAGCAATAAGATTGAAGAGGAGGGATCCAGATCGGGAGTTTCACATTGGTGAGCGCATTCAGTATGTGCTAGTGAAAAATTCCAGCAAAATGCAGGTACGAGTCTTTGGTTGTGAGAACTCCGAGAAAAAGGTGCATGCTATCACTGGGTGATAATATAAAATTTGAATATATTTGATTGAAGGATGACATGGCAGAACATCCATTGACTGCACTCAGAGAGAATATGCAGCTGAATTTTCATGTTTACCTTGAAAACAAGTTAAGAAAGCCACTTGAATCGGTAAGATTGTAACTGAAATTTTTCAAATTTACATTACCTGAAATTCAGTCTTATAACATCTTTCACTATGCCTTAGAAAGGGTATCCAATTGCATCAGTTTCCATTTTAGACTAGCACTTAAGATGATGTTTCCTTCTTTTTGCATATATGTTTGTGCCAATAAAGAGCGTTAGCTTACTTATCTTGTTTTTATACACCGATTTTCCATCCTGAGGCAGCACATCTCCACAATCTTGCATGCATGTGGTGCATATCTATCTTTTGCCACGTGATGAGGTGTATTTCAGGCCGGTTTGTGTTTTGAGGAGATGCTGTGACTGGGTTACTCCTACCAAAGGTTGAAGGCACCATACAGATCCAACTGATGCTGCTGTATTTGCTATCCAGATTCTCGAATATGTCATGGATGCAAGCAATATTCATGACATATTCATGGGGAGCCACACAGCGGCATCTCATATCGGGTCGACGAATAGCACTACGGGGCAGATATCAATGACGAGCTACTTCAAACGGAGGTCGCTATGCTTGAGCTGTAGGTATGGGTCCAGCACTTGTGAAATTCCTTAGAATGCCTCTCAATTCCCTTATCTCAGATGGTTGAAGGGTTAAGTTTTTCCAGCCTTTTGGAGCAAAATGGATTCTTCCAGCTGCCGCATCACATTTCAGCATTCATGTGAAATAAGGTATACTTTTTAAGTTGGGTGCTGATGGTGCTCACTGGATGGTGGTAACAGGAAACCGTTTGATGATGGTGGTGGTGATGAGGATGGGCTTTGTGAGGAATGCAGACAAATGGGAGCTGCACCGGGGACACTGCTTTCTCTCATGGTGGAAAATCGAGAGAATGAGAAGAGATTGCTGGGGGCCCAAGGCGCATGCATGCACTGCCATTCTGGTGGTCTTTGTGGGAAGATCATGTGTACAAATACCGACTGTCCAGTCTTCTACATGCGATGCGAGGCACCGAGAGCTTTCAGGAAGCTGGTCTCCTCCATGAAGAAACTGGAGCTTTAGCCTCTTTAGTAGAGAGCTTATCGCCTCCGAGATCATGTGTTTTGGCATCATGATGATGGAATCGAGAACTCCAAGCGGAGATGACGGCAAGCGGCGAAGTATCGCATTTATTTGTGCGATAGCAATAGCTCGATGAATGAATTGAGAGGTTGGAGTTGGATCTCGGAAATGATCCAGGTATCTTAATGTTGGGATGCATCACAGCATGATGAATGTATGTTGGAATATCAGCCATCCGAATCCTGGCTTCAGTTGGAGAAGCAGCTTTTTTATGTAGCTGGGCAAGTGCGGCGAGAAAAAGGATGTAGCCAAAAGCAAGGCAATGTTCTAATCTAATACCAGCTGTTTAAGTGGGCATGATTCGGAAAGAAAAGTGGTCGCCATGGTGAATTCTATTTTGTTCTTTCTCAGTATATTCAAAACCATTGCTTTGGACACAGCTCTATGGGAGCGGGTGGGTGGTTTTGACAGGCTCAAGAACCTGAAAGTTGGGCGTGGGAAGTGGTGTAATTAATAGGACAAAAACTGTTTGAAATTCGGCAAGAACCCCGACGAAATTTTCAAGGGAAAGAGTTTTTGTTTCTTATCAGTGCCAAAAAAGTAATCAAGCTTTGTATTTAAGTGCCCAAGGGAGATTGTCATGGGCATTGGCGTGGTGAACTCTACGAAGTGTTTTTAACCGTGGGAATCATGTAATCAGGTAATGGAAGAGCTGTAAAACTTCAAGAAGCTCATGAGATTACATGTAATCTGGTGAACTCAACTTTTACTAGCTTGTTCCTTGAATGGAGGTTGCATTGCTAACATTGTATGGTTGTATGGTTGGATGTAGTAGTGGGGAGATGCTAGAACAATTATATTTTTCTACTTCTAGAGGGGAGATCTAATAGTATGAACATCCTTTTGTGGGAGACATATTGATGTTTCTACTCTCTTAGAATAGCTTGTAATTTTATAAGATCAACACAGTCTCTCTATCGGTGGTGAGCATAAATTGTAAGAATAAATTGCTTATGTGTAGATCAAGTTATAGTTTAAACTTTGATAATCGATACCGTTTTTTCTCACACACCAACCAATCCTTTCATTTAATTTTAGTTTTGCTATAATCTATTTAGATTTTGTTCGTCACCGTATTGTTTGAGGCTTTTTTGGTCAAAGGCCTCAATAGCTTATCTCTAACACCTTTCATGACATGTATCCATGCAAAATTTTGCAACCCATTCAATTTGTCGAGGCATGCTTAACAACTTTGAATATTTCCTTTTGGATGAGTCTGGATTCTACGTACAATATTGTTGATAAACTTATGGATCGTAACTTAGTATTGAGCACCTCCAATTGGTTGATGTGGCATATATCAAGCCATCAAAACGAATCAATTAGTGTGCTTTCGCTAGTGAAAGTGGCGACATATTTACGTATGTATTGATACTCGAAGAAAGGAAAAACAGTCAAGAAGATAGAGGGAAATCATATCCTTACTAGAAACTTATGTCTCCGATGTGACAATGAAACATTCAAAAGATTGAAATGGGGAAACTGAAACAATTCTAGCCCAAGCCCATATGATAGAAGGAAAAAAACAGCTGTAAAAGATTGGAAGAAGTTTAGAAAAAACCAAGGGACTTTGAAGCTCAAGAGAAATATCATGATATTATGGAATGAGAAAATAAGAAGAAAATTAGACAAGAAAATGTGAAGATGCTTGTAAAGATTGTAGAATATTTAATGGATGAGGAAACAAGTAATAAGTAAGAAGATTGCAAGATGGATTAATTGATGAATGTGAAAGAACATATCTAAAATTTGGCTAGTTATTAGACAATGAGGCCTATAGAAATAACTAACCATAAAACTGACAAGAAAATTAGATATGAGAGTTATAACGCAATGAGCCTATACCACAGAAATAACTAGCTTACGTAAGACATTATTTGCTAGGTTTGAAATTGCCAAAATTATCTATAGAGCAAGAGAAACAACAAAAAATTGATTTTGTTAAAAGATTGAGGAGGAAATTAAGGGAATTGGAGAAGATGACATGTGAGTAGATTAAAGTTTAGAGCCTGTTAATTGAGAAGACCTGAAAAGATAGAAACGTGCTTGCACAAGCTAGCATTAGCAAATCGTTCAACATTTGAGGGTTGATAAGAAGAATCTAGAGGGAAAATGGCCTAGAGGCTTTTATAATCTAGATAAAGAGAATGTTATAGATGAACAATGGGCTATACACTGCAACGAGGCTACGAACAAGGAACTAAAAGTGAGCCGTCTACAAACTTTGGAAGCTCGAAAAGATGACCGTTAAACTTAGGAGCTAGCAGCTAGGAGCGAGATAAAGAAAAAGAAATTAAATGGAATAAGAAGCTTAAATTGATATGTTACAATTGATTGGTGTTGAATCCCTTCATAGGGATACAAATATTTATAATCTGGGCTGAAATATATGCATCAAAATATTCGAGTATCCTGAAATGTTTTAGACTTTAGATTCATATTCTAGAACATTCTAGATAGAGATATGTCACTATAAGAGGATTTTAAGGTTGACAAGTACGATATCTGAGCATAATATTGTCTTATTGTTGGGATATTGTAAGTTCGGTTTTCACCAAATAGACTATATTTTAAGTTTGATCTTTATCAAACTCCACATTTTATTATTAAGTTGTAGATTGTGGGTAGAAAATATAGGAAAGATAAAGAGTACAAAGTTAATTACATAAGGCAAATAAGAAGATTAAAAGAGCAAGGAATCATCTTTATCATATATTGTATGACGTAGTCGTGATATTATGAAGCTATGATCAGTATTATGATTTTTTAAGTTTTTTTTTTATAGCACGATCTTAATGGTTACTCTATTATCGTTGATGGCTGTGAATGTAATCAGGCTCAATGTGCTAATGACTTGTAGTCATTTGATCATTTTTGCATGTAGATTAATCGCAATATTGCGACAATAGTGCAAATACAATATTTAAGACACAAGTAAGAAATATAGTGTAAGCTTGTTACTTGATTTATTTTCTGAATACAAGAACACTAGTTGAGCCTCTCTACATGAGGAACAATAGCTATATTTGGTTCATTCTCAACTAGACATGTTCATATTACGCCATGGACAAATTATGTAAATTGACGGATCAGTAAATAACTTTTAGCTGCCTTATACCAAACTTGACTGATTGTCATCGATGGCTCAACATAAATTTGACCATGTGATTGCACAACTCCATATATAACTAGAGACTAATTAGAGCCAAATTGTTGATATAATTATAAATATCAATAGATAAATCATGAATACTCTAGAAATATTGACGATGAAATGCAATCGTTGGTATTACTCATAAATATATCATAGGCCATACATAAGTCATAGATTTGCCAATACCACAAAATCATGAACAGTTTTTGGGATAGTTTTGATCATCCATGCTAACGTCAAAAAGTTATAGTTTTGATCAATATCCATACTATCGCCAAAAAGTTATAGTTTCGATCGTCCATAGTACTATCATCAAAAAGTTATAGTTTTTGATATTGTAGACGATGAATGATCATAGTTTTCCAATTAAGAATCCCCGATTCAACGAATATTCGATATTTTTTCGACCATAACTTCTATTGAGGCCGATCGGTGGTGCGTCGATCTACAAGGAACGATGGGGTCATCTCACAAGCGGTCAAAGTGTTGGTACTGTGGCTAATTACCAATTGACACAGGTTAAACCACATTCTAATTATTATTATACCAGGTTCTAAATAGATGGAACCAATACCAAGTGATCAATATGGACCAGCTATCAATTATATATTGGCCGTGGAGCGCTGCCTGTGGATACCTATATGCAATATTACTCCTATTATATGCCGGCCTTGGAATTGAAATCTTGTATAATTATAATGTACATCGAATAATTATCACTACGCCTGAACAATGTTATGATAAATCGGCTTACGTAATTCGCGGGACACATTAATCCATACAGACATGATCCACAGGTCTTGTCTCGCTCGCTGCAATATACGATACTAATTTTAACATCGCATTTACGACATTATACGTTTGTCGACCCCAACGTCACGTCGTTTAAAACCATAATTAATTTCAGAGGTAATGTGGTTGGATCCAGCTGCAGCTGCGCCTTGATGTACTTTTGTTGGCTAATAATTGTGACACGTTTGGCATATGCACCGAATTGATATCGGCAATGCATGCAATTTGCGGATCACAACGATATTATTGTGGGGGTCGAAGAGAATGATACTGTCGAAATTGGATCAATAAAGGTTAGTTATAATAAATTATTGACAGTTCTGATCATCATGAATACGGTCGGAACCATCGACATTTTCATCACATGGGGGGGGAGGGGCCGGTTTCGCGGGAATGTGCAGTAAGGCATCATGCTGATCAGCTTTTGTGTAATTATATCCTTTTTTTTTTGCCAAATTTGGTAGATTGGCTGGTCCACGGAATTATGATTAGGATCCCCTCATGGGTGGGCCGCCTCTTTGTATGATCAAGTTGGCATTAACGGATGCAATTACACAATCCGATCGAAAGGAGAGATAATTAATAAAGATAGATTAATTGCTGGACCAAAGATTTGGAGGTGTTAGCTGCTAACCTTATCGAGGCTTTATCGTCGCAGTTGTAGTTTGGCGAGCTAATGGAAAAGCTATTAACCAGCTAAATATTCATGGAGATATACTCCTTGTGCTTGGGCTAGCTAGCCACTAATTATAAACTGGCTGCTTAATTATTAGAAACAATCAATAATATAAGCATATTGTACAACATCTTATGATGAAAAGGCATTAATCGGAACGTTGATCAAAAACTGTGCACTAGGAGCTCGTGACGCATGAGCTTAATATACCACCAATCGATTACATAGAATTAGACGTACGACGTTCATGCGGTGCGCTCTTTTCCTTCCCACATTCTAACTGCTTATACAGCTTTCAATATAAAGTAGGTCATGTTGTCTTTGGAGCCGCACGGAATGGCATCTAAGCTAGTGTTTCACATCGCCGGGTAATTAATCAACACTAACGCTTTCTAACCTCCTTTGCATCGGAGAAATCATTATAATGATTCGACGCTTTTAGCTAGGATCGTAGGCGCATCCGATCGTTTATTAATTACTTCGAGTTGTTCCATGCGGCATCTGCACGCGATTGAGTTGTTGGTGTGCTTCCTGTTTTGCAAGGACGGCCCTTTGGTAAGAATGGCGCTGAGCAATTACCCTCTTTTGATAGCTAGTCGCGATTACATCAACGATATTTGATCAGCTAATTTAGTGGTTTTCGTTTATAAATTGGAGGCTGCATAATATTGAGCTAAGCAACGTCTTTGGCGAAATAATTACTAGATCAGTTGGTTTATAAGGGCTGCAGTAATTGAACATATTGTGGAGGTTTGGGTACAATTTTTTTGCATGGCCCAAATGTTATGTGAAAATGATCATGAGTACTGATGCGTCTGATGAGGAGCAGCTAATTTAGCCGAGTATAATAAGAATACTGCAACCTATACTAGAGTGCAGCTCCAAGCTGATGATGATCTTGAGATATGTGACGGGCAGCTGTGACCATTACGAGCTGAGGTGCTAAAATGGCATGGATCCAAGTGCAATATTGCACACTATTTCAAGCGGATCAGTGTGCTGTGTTGTGGTTTTCTGATCAATAGATATAATATATATATATATATTTCTGACGATCCGGCCATTTCAATATTGTTGAAATCCTTTTTTCAAACGAAGGAATTAAAAGTAGAAGGAAAACATGCATAGGGATGGAAGAAAAACACATTGCACATCATTGGCAACACTATAAGTAGTCAGTTCATTGGAATTCATGCACCAATACATATTATATTGTGTGTGTGTGTGTGTGTGTGTATTGGATAAATCTGATAAGTTTGGTGGAATTCGATCTCCAAGCTCCTGTCTAATTTCAACCATATTTAGAACTATCAGATCAGCAATTTTCTTAATTTCTTAGTGCTGTCGAGCTGCTGGAGCCGGATATCAGGAGATGAAAGGCCTTCTAGGGTAGGATTATTATGATAATATTTATAACTTATTGATCAGCTAGTTGCAGTAGCTGCACCGGCACTAGCTGCTACACCAATACTAGTGTTGCTTATAATTTGTCTTCCAAATCTAGACCGTGTGGCCATCCTCTCGAGACACACAATTGCAAGTCAAAAAAGTTATTATAAGGCAAATTAGGCTAGAATATGATTGGAGTACACTAACCACCCGCGAGTTATAACAAGAAATAATCGGACAGTAACTTGAAATCAAATATTGGTCGTGAATTAATCGTGGGCCGGATGATCAAAAACAGATAAAATACAAAGATTGGGTCTTACCTTGAACAAAAAAGAAAGATAAAATAGTATGAATATCAGATTAAACAAAAACAGATAAAATAGTATGATCAGATTAAACCAAAACAGATAAAATAGTATGATCAGATTAAGCCAAAGCAGATAAATAGTATGATCAGATTAAACAAAAACAGATAAAATAGTATGATCTGCAGATTAAACAGTACTGAAATTAGGAAATTTTATTATAACTAACTAGCTGTGTTCGTTTTTTTTTTGTTACGTCCAAATAATTGATCTGGCCAAGCCCGGCCCCGAGAGTAAGTAATCAGGCAATATATAATTTATATCTACATATACTGCGGCCAGAAAGGCCGTCTGTACTGCTGTAAGTAACTCTTTGTTCTCGATCGACTAACTTATAGAGGTCGGATTTAAAGGACGGGATCGTTGAATAGATTAACGAAAACCCATCACCTTCACGATTGCTTGCAGTCCAGGGCAATGACATGGATATATCGTGGGGGATGTTGGGGGGGAAAGAATATGGCTTGTCAGCAGCGCCCAGCAGCTAACCAAAAAAATATTATTGTCTGCAGAAAGAACACAATCCCATGCTTGTAATTTTTTAATTGTTTTGGTTGCTGGCCGAGTTTCAAATGTCGAGAGAGAGATCAGCGGATGACCAAATTCAATTCAATAATAGGAAGGAAGCAATTGTAAATCTGCAGCTATTTTTTGCAGCTAATTTAACTCTGCCGCAGCAGATGTGGGCAAATTAGACGAATGAAAACGTGATACAACTACCGCCAGCAAAACATACCTATATACACATATACTATATTGATCTATCTATGATCGAGTATATAAATGTATATATATATCTATAGATATACACGTTTTCAGACTGTATTGTGTATATATATATACACACGCGAGTATTATATACATATAGATATACGTCGAACTCCAATCAAATCTATATTTATTCCATCCGTTTTCGTGTATAAAATTATTGTACATACCCATTTGCATGCACTAATTGGATGCTCAAAATGATTGGAATCGAGTAATCTTGACAAGGGAAGAAATTATACGTAGCGTTTTAAAAGACCTTTGATCTTTCGACGAAAAAAAACAATGATCAAACCATTTGAACGGGAGAAACAATCCAATCCAATGGGTGTGTGTGTGTGTGTGTGTGTGTGGGATTCAGGGCCAAAAACAAAGCATTTCTCCCATTTTTTTCTTTTCCCCCAATTCGAGTCGAAATAAGAACCAATAATTCCAAAGGAAAGAACTTAAAAAATTAATGAGAATCCAAGCCAATATTGGTGGCATTAGTTGACTGACCATACCGTATGCGTCTATTTCTTTCTTTTTTTCTTAATTTCCTTGTATTTTCTATCTACTGAATAAATATATGTATAAATAAATGGGGGCGGGATCACTACGAAGATTACAGTAGCCTTAAAATAAGAAGGAGCCCACCTTATAAATTTCTTCAAAAGATAATATGATTTTCGGCCTAATTGTTCTTGTTTATTGATATATATATTTATATATACTAGTTATTCTACTTATATTTTGTTTCGGGTCCAAAATCCCACAAGCAAAGCAAATGCATGGTTTTGGGTGCCCATCGATTTGGGTGCCTTTTGTCTCCACAATAACACATCTAGTAATAATAATATTATTATTATGATTGTTTAAAATAGGCTCCGTCCTTTTGAAAAAATCACAATCTAAACTCACATTGAAATATCTCTTAAAATATAACCTCCCCTCCGGTAAAAGAAAAACAATTATGAGGGGAAAAGAAAAGAAAGAACAAGCTTACCAAATCTAATAATTCTTATTCTCACCAACATTAAAATATAAAATGTATGCCTATAAGGTATATATATCTTCTATCGATCTATCTATAAATATATATATATATATATATATATACATATGTATGTATGTGTATATTTCTGCTTGTGTGTTGGTTACTCTATCTACCACAGCCAATGTAAAAGGAAAAACAAAAAGGAAATTAAGGGAAGGAGGGAAAAAATCTATGCATTAACCCAATCGCTCGAGATAATGTTATTCCATTAGTATCGGATTATAAAATAATAGTCTAGAGTGTGTAGAATTACCACAAGGGGTAGTATTGTTTTATATTCGGGGGTTACTTTATGATCAGATTTACAGAAATATCTGCTAAAATTTACACACATGTATGATAGATATATACATAAGCACTATATGAATATTAAAGTCTTAGGCAAATGTAAAAGATGCAAATAATAATAATAATCGACGAGAGAGAGAGAGAGAGAGAGAGGGGTTAAGCGTTCAAGGAGACCAAAAGCTGAGTTTGTTATTTTATTTTTTGTAGCTATTCTATTTCAAGTGGGCCGGGGCATTGCTAATTTTGAGGATAACTTTACAATGGGGTTAGAAATTTTACCGGGATTTTTACACCATGAATTGTCGTGGGCAGATGGCCGCTAATAAGATTCCTATGCATGTAGTACATCTATCTATCTATCTACACATGCATCGCATCCATTTCATGATCAGAGATATGTTTGTATGCGTGACATTGTATGTATGTACGCCCCGTTTTAATCATCTCGCGGCAGTCGTAAAAATAATCTTTACCGTGGGTTGATCAGGTTCAAAAAAATTAAGTATGTGTGTGCATACATGTGCATCATGTACGCCAACGAATCATCTGTTTTTTATATTGCGATATTTGCCCACACAATATTCATACATTACATATATATTATATGTATGTATATGTATATATATATATATGCATGCGTATATTCTGATGAACAGCAAAGGCCAACAATATAGTTACGTGAATATTATATATTGGATCCCAAACTGCCGGCATATCCCATATATTTGCAATCAATGTGTTTGTTGCTTGCCGATGCTGGCCTATAATAGCATCGTATATACTCTATGATCATCACTCACCAGTTTGATATATATACTTTTGGGAGATTAATTACCAAAAAAACGCCCAACAAAATTATAAATTGCATTAATTAACACCCAAATTAATTCCGTTAGCAATATAACGTTAATTGATTTTATTCCTAATCGCTTCCCACCGATTCATCCTAATCGATTCACTTACTATGTTCCATTAACAACAGTAAGTAAGTTTAGGATCTAACTAACTGAGAAGCGCAATAATTTGGGCTAATCAGCATTAATCAGTTAGTTAATTGGATGTTGATTGAGGTCACAATTAATCGATTTGGTGTGGATCAATTTATGGTGCGTTGATTTTTAAAACTAGGCGTGAATTTGTGTAGTTTGTAGTTTTAGCAGGCGTTAAAATGTAATATTGTATAATCTTGTTAGGCGTCCTTTGGTAATTTTCCCTATAATTTTTGGTCGATACTTTGTCGTGGAAATGATCCACCGGCCACACTAGATTTGTCGTCAGTTGGAGTAGTACGCAGGGTATAATGACCGCTAAATCTGAAATATTACATGATCATGCCCATATAATTAAAGACGCCAAATTAGTGGCGGTAAGTATGGCTATTAATTTGATTGCTATCGATAGCTGTTTCACGAATGGGGCGTGTACACGGACAGGATGAATACTTTAGTCCGTTTGATCACTGAGTCAGCCCGATGGTAGATATTTACCATATTGGACACAATGATCAGACTCGCCAATAGCACTATACAGATGAGACGTATATTTAATCGTATAACATCTTAGGGCATGGGCACAATACACCCAATCCAAACCTATAATTTCTCCTGATTTGCATGTGGTTAGATTGGCTTATATATTGCTTAAGATATTGCAAGGCTAGCTATCTAGATAGCTATATATAGTAAGCTGGTGGGCCGTATAATTATAACTGATGTTGAGCGTCCGATTCTACTGCACCATATTGCACAGCTAGATCCTCAATATGATCCGGCTAGTGCACTATCAGTAGTACATTACAGCTCAGTACTGATCATGCTTCCAATTCTTCCGGCCTGTAGATCGATCATTATATGTAAAATATATAGATTGCCAAGCGAGCGATAATCAGCTGGTCCGTAAAATTCGACGTTAATTCTTAACGAATGATCCTGTAAACGCAGTGGAATATCGATCTGCAGCTGGATCAGGGCATATATATTGAACGATCCATGGGGAGAGATGATCAGAAGAAGAGAAAAAGCCTAACTAACCGCTTGGCTAGCGTGTCCGAGGCTCAAGTATCTATCTATCTATCTATCTATCTATCTAGTCCAAGTCTAGTCTCGTTTGTTATCTGCTTTCTTCTTCTTCTTCTTCTTCTTGTCGACTAGATCAGATGCAAAAAAGCTGTACCAAAACGCCCGAGAAAAACCACATCTCGAAGCCCCTCGATTCATGAGTCCGACGGGGCCGGCCTGCAATATACACAATGTATATATAAATCTATCTATCTATATATATATATATACATCTATCTGTTTGAGCCGATTATTGTATCATATATTGCTCTTCATTGTACGCCAAAAAATGGTAGAACATTGAGCTGCTAGTGGAAATCGATATGCATTATAATTACGTCGGTCCTTCCCTCTTCTTCTTCTTCTTCTTCTTCTTCTTGCTCTCTCTTTTTTTTCTTTGGGTTTTTTCTGCCGTTGGTTTTTAGGTCTTCCTTTGACCCGCTTTCACCAACTTCTACACGGGTTAGCTTTTGGGCTTTGGTTTTTCTAGGCTTACAAATCCCCGGCGGAAGCGAATATACATACACATACATACATACATACAGCTGCACAACAACAACAGATGCAGAAGAAGGATGAAGATGAAGATGAAGATGCTGAAGAGGAAGAATGAATATGAATATGAAAATAAGAATGAAGATGAATATGAAGATGAAGATGAAGATGAAGATGAAGATGATGCTGAATTAGAACTAGGGTTCTGGGTTCTGCATAATGTATGCATGCATAGCTTCTCTCTCTCTCTCTCTCTCTCTCTCTCTCTCTCTCTCTCTCTCTCTCTCTCTGTCTCTTTAGGGTTCAGCTTCTTTATTCCATCCCCGAGATGTCATATCTAAAGATCGGTAAAGAAAAAAAAAGAACGAAAAAAGGGAAGGGAACAAGAACTAAAAACAAACACAGAAAGCACGACAGGAAAAGCTGTTGTGCGACTGTAGCATTCTTCGGGCGAGGGTCAAAGGGGCGCTACAAAACCTGCAAAGTAAAGTAGTTTTCGAGCTCCGACGTTCTTTCTTGAATAGTGCCGATGCTCCGATTGATCGTATATTTCCTTTCCTTTTGTATATATATATATATATATATATATATATACGTCGTCGGAGATCAGAGACGAGCTGAAAACCTGCACGTCCTGTGAGCGCGACCGGATTTACTTTGATTAAATTAGAAGTCAATCGCCATCGCCAGGCCATCGCCTGCAGTTCGCTAGATGATCATCACAGACAGAAAATCATGATTTACTGCGCCAATGTCAAGCTCTTCATTCAGTGATCTCAGGATTGCGTAGTAATGTAATTAGTATGATCAATCCCTGATTCGTTCCCTCTCGATCACACATATGTCGTTACTAGCTCCAGCATTGTGAAATTAAACACTCCCAAATTAAACTCAGGATTGCGTAGTACTGTAATTAGCATGATCAATCCCTAATTCGTTCCCTGTCGATCACGCATTTGTTGTTACTAGCTGCAGCATTGCCAACCTAAATTGTATTAAACCCTAAATTGTCACCCTAAATGTTGCAAACCCTAAACTCATTTGGATCATATAATACCACTCCAGATGCTAAACATCGAATGAGCAGCTCCCAGAAATTCGATCCCTGAATGCCTTAATGTTTATACAATATATATAGCTGCACACAATCATGATGTAAAATCATTGATTGATCTTTGCTGCAAGAATATTGACGTGATTGTGTAGATTAATCGTGACGTTGACGTTCAATATCATAGATCTGACATCATGCTAATCGGCTGGATCGGATCACCAATATGGTTGATGAGGGCTAGCTACTCACGCTAGCGTTCAACCAATGATGATCTGCAAGTTATTATACCGATTATATTGTTTTGCCCGCGGGCTCGTCAGCCGATCTCCAGTGTCGATCTCTGATCTAGTTTTAATCATACAAACCTATTAGTTAGCGTACTAACGAAAAAACAATGAGAAACCGATGACAATGGATACATTGGCAACTCAAAGTCAAAATAAGACATCTATCCAATCGCATAATTAATTGGCGCAGAGATCAAGGCGCTAATTTTCATCATCCGAAAGTTGGTAAGCCAATATAGGTGCTAACGATCAGATATGTCGATTTTCTGGCACGTAACCGCATACTCATGCGACCGGTCATTCACAAACCCTTCAATCGGTATGTTTCGATTAAGATAGGCGATGATGCGACCAGCCAACTTTGGTGATGATGCAACTTGCAAGAGATGATGAAATTATAGTGATGATCTAATTCTGGAAAACAGTGAGAGGCAATACGGCAACGTCGTTCAGGATGGGACATATAAGTGCATGTCTAATGTACGTGGTGTTTCGAGTGAATTGAGTCCCAACCGTGTACTCGACAAGGATTAGCTGTCGAGCCAACTTATTCATCTGATACACAGTTCTATATTGAGATTCTTGGTTATAAATAGCTAGCTAGATGCTAAAAACACGGTAATTAGAGCAGAATTGAAAGGTTGGTGTCTTGGGACATGGCTTTTTCCAACTAGGTACACGATACAATAGATGGGAACTCTGCGACTCGATAGTAGCATATTAATGCCCAAAAAGAAGATCGATCGATTTTCCTGCACCCGTAAGTGTGGGATATAACATTCCATAATTTCGGCTGGGAATCAGCTGGTCTGAAAAGGATATGGGCCCTTGTATTGCTGGGATCGATCTCGGACATTTTAGGCGTATTTTAATTTTAGCAGACAACGACTTCCGGCAAATCGGGTCAATTTCGATCGAATGCCTACATTTAGCAGACAAGGGTTATAAGTTCCGATCCGATACCCCAGACATTCCGTGCAGAAGTCATCCCTACTTTGAAATCAAGATGGCTCCGGCACAAAGGCAGCCCTAGAGATATCAATGATGGAATGTGTATATATATACATATATATAGACAGACAGATAGATGTCCCTACAGATTTCTTTTGCTGCTTTAAAATTTGCATCTTACTAATTAGACTGCTCTAATTTGAGTGTTTTATGATTTGTTTTAGGAGAAATGTTTGCAATTATAGATAGGATTGTGTAGTTCCGTGACACGGGTTTTTTTGGCCTTTCTTTAATCTTAGAAAGAATTGTAGTACTCTGATCAGCTAAAATTGCTTGAAAAAGCACAGTAATTCTGGACCTGATCAGAAGCAGCTTTCGGCAATTAACAAGCATCTTATAATTTGCCCAAGTTGCGATCATAAGTGAGAAAAAAACTCTGATTACTGGGGCAGGTCAAATTTATTATAGCGCTTCATGGATATGAATATTGCTGCTGGGTCAAATTTATCTCACAAGCTGACTTTCTCTATATGTATTTTGCTGTGAGAAAGAGCAGGCATTAATTCTGGCCACTAGCTGCTGTTTTCGGAACTCCGATCGATCATTTACTGCCAGGCCGGCAGCATCTCACCAACAGCCAGCTTCATGTAATTTTGTTCAACACTGACTGCAAGGCATCTTGCAAATTAGGGATATATAGTACATATGTATATAATCGTCGCAGAATGCCGCATAATTCCCGTTGCACCGAATCATCGACATTTCTAGCGAGGAAAAACACATGCAATATATATAACGTTAAGACACACCCGAGATGATGGCGCAGATTCATCATGACCATAATATTGGGCACTGCCTGAATGTCCTGCAATGAGATTGCGTGCCACAAAAAAAAAAAAAGTCTTCTAACTACAATAAGAGGCCGCAAACAATACCAACTACAATAAGAGAACGGCGGTGCCCATCTTATCTTAGATTTAATCCGGCCTCATATGTGTATATATATATATAAAATATAAACTTGGCTGTGGACATGGGCTTATAAATATACCATCCAATATACCTTGCATTGGTCCGAAGGATTCAATGAGTCCCTTGATCATGAGCACTTGGAACAGCTTTAATCCTCGAAGCTCTGCTAATTTGGCGGCCATCTTGCATTTTCCGGCAATTTTAATGCGTCAGGGTGGTCATGAATATTATTCAATGAAAGATGGTTGGCATCCTTGATGGGATCAATTCACTGTGTATCTAGTGATCCTTTGCCTCAGCAGCACTCACGAACAAACTCGCTCCAAAATGTCCTGCATTCCCCACCAACAACCTAAATATGGCAGAAAGAATTCACCAGCTTTACATGATGATCAATGTGTCTGCCGGTTAGATCTTGCGCAATATTTGTATATTGGCATTGTGCCGCGACGGTGAGTCGATCCTGTACTGAATTTCAATTGAATGCGCCCATATTCAGCTAGTGCGACGCATCGATCAGATCATACGATGCCGGATGAGCAGCTGCTGCGCCGAAGTTGTTGCTCCAAATATGACTCAGACTAGCTAGCCTGCAGCTTCTCTGCGAGCTTTAATGGCCGTGATGTATATTACAGATCACAAACGCGTGATGTCAGGATCCGGCCCCTGCAGCACTAGACACATGACCTGAGACCCAATATTGACAGTCAGCACTAGCTCAATATACGCCAATTGGTGTTAGATGGATCAATCACATCGTCATTAAGTATTGCATGCATGCTGCGTCGAAGCAGCTGGTAGGCGCTAGTATGCTTCTTCTGATCTTTGCAGCAGGACAAACAACATATAGATAGATAGATATGCAAGTGGTGGGTGGGGCGCTGCAGGGCCACTACGTCCAGCAGAAAGACTGAGATTACACAGCCGATGAAAATGATCCACGAGAGCAGTGCATTGTCTTTCGAATCAGGGATCAGCATGACGCATGAATGAACTTCATATTTTGGATGACCCTAAACCCTAAACCCTAAAACCCTAAACCCTAAACCCTAAACACTCCATAGTTTGGATGCAATATGCAGCACTTTTCTTCTGATTATACGTAAGCTGCAGAGGTCCGCGATCACGAGAAGCCGATGGATCGATCCTAAGATGGGTCTGCGCACGGATCAAATTCAGCTGCCGGGCGGGCGAGCGGGAGGGAGGGAGCTGGGAGGAGGGCGTACGAATACGGCGTACAATACGCCGTCTCCGGCAGCTGCACGTCCATACAATACATACATACATGCATGCAGCTGAATGTATCTTCTGCTGTATGGCCACGCACGCACGCACGCACGCACGCACGCAAACGCACGCACGCACGCCATGATACACAACCCCCCACCACGGCGCAGATGATCGATCGATCGCCCCCTTTTCTTTCTTTTCTTCCCCTTCTACTCCTCCTCCTTTTCTGTTTCTTTTCTTTGTGTAATAGCCTCATATAATTTCGTTTCCCATGAGTCGCCCGACTTCCGAACTCTGTTCACAAAATTTTTACCTCCTCCCCCTGATCGCTTCTGCTCCCCCCCCCCTCTTTCCTTCCCTAAATCCCCTTCTA
>JBBBWG010004525.1:0-29682 GCA_037176905.1 Azolla pinnata
CCTGTTTAGGGTTTGAGGATCGAGGGTTCTCCATAAACACCCCACCATGGCATTCTCCTGTTTAGGGTTTGAGGATCTAGGGTTCTCCATAAACACCCCACCGTGGCATTCCCCTGGTTCCATTGTTTCTGCACAAACACACACACCACCACGCCGCTGCGCCGAGTGAACAGTTTGCATCATTCCAAGGGGGGCGATCGCGCATGTGTGCGCCAACCTCATGGCTTCGATCTTTCGAGCATCGTCCTGCATGCCGGAGGCAGCGAAGATGGCGGCCATGAGAGCATAAGCGGTGGCGCAGCAGCGATCGAGGCGCACCACGTGGTCGAAGATCGAGAGCCCGAATCTGACATTGGCCCATTTGCGGCAGGCGCCCAGGAGCGCTAACCAGATCCCAGGCTCGCCGCGGCCGGAGCGTGGCATCGCCTTCATCACCGCGATCGCCGCATCGAAGCAGCCGGCGGATCCGAGGCATGCCACGATGGAGCTCTGGAGCTCGGAGCTCGGGGCGATGCCATGGAACGCCGCCATGGTGCTACAGAGCATCCGAGCCTCTTCGACAAGCCCTGCACGGCCGCAAGCGCCCAGAACACTCAGAAATGTCACCTCATCCGGAGCGATTCCCTCATCCTGCATCCTCCTGAGGGAGCCCAAAGCTTCGAATCCACAGCCACGTTGCTCGAACCCTGCAATCAGCGCGTTCCACGACACCACATCTCGCCCCCGCCCGAGCTGTTCCAGCACGCTCCACGCCCGCCCGAGCTCCCCGCATTTCGCATACATGTCGAGCAGCGAGTTCCCCAGCGCTGTGTTCCCCTCCAGGAACCCGCCCCGAACGATCTCTCCGTGAATCGCTTCCCCTCTTTCCACAGCTCCCATGCCCCCACACGCCTTCAAGACGCTCAAGAAAGTGACGGCGTTCGGGATCACGCCCTCGTTCTGCATCTGCTCGAAGCACTCGAGCGCATCGCGGCCATGGCCGTGGCGGGCATGCCCTGCGATCAGCGCCGACCACGACACCACATTCCTCACCGGCAGCTCTTCCAGCGCTTTGTATGCCCTCCCGAGAGCTCCGCACTTCGCATACATGTCCACTATCGCAGTCCCCAGGACGACATCCCTCTCCAGCGGCTCGATGCTCAGGATCTCGTTGTGGATTCGCTTCCCCTTCTCGATCGCCCCCGCGCTTCCGCATGCTTGCACCATGCACGTGAACGTGACGGCGTCGGGCCACAGACCCTCGCTCTGCATCTGCCCGAAGCAATCCATGGCATCTTCCTCCTCGCCTTTCGCTGCGTAGCCTGCGATCAGCGCATTCCATGAGACCTTGTCGCGGAGGGGAAGCTCCTTCAGCACCCGCTGCGCTCGTTCGAGCATGCCACATTTGACATACATGTCCACCACGGCGTTCCCTAGCACGACGCTGCTGCCCTTGTCCAGCAAAAACCCTCGGCTCTCGAGCTCTCCATGGATCCTTACCCCTTCTTCCACAGACCCTGCACTCGCGCATGCCTTCAAGACGCAGATGAATGTCACCGCGCTCGGGCATAGATGCTCCTCGCGCATCCGCTCGAGGCAGCCCAGTGCTTCTCGGCATAGGCCTTGATGGGCATACCCTGCAATGAGAGCATTCCATGAGACCACGTTCCGAACAGGCAGCGTCTCGAGCACCTCCGTGGCTTTGGGTAGAGCGCCGCATTTGGCATACATATCTATCAACGAAGTCCCGAGGACCACATTGTTGGGCAGCAATCCACGGCTCGCAATCTCATCGTGGATGTGCTTGCCCTTTGCAAGATCTCTTGTGAGGCCACAGGCCTTCAAGGTACAAATGAATGTGACCGAATCCGGAGATAGGCCCTGGGCTCGCATCCTGTCGAAGCATCTCAATGCTTCGCGACCTCGTCCATGATGGGCATATCCGGAAATCAGTGTGTTCCAAGTGACCACATCCCGGATTGGTAGCTTCTCGAGCACTCCTTGGGCTTTCGAAAGCATTCCACATCTGGCATACATTGCCACCAATGCATTACCAAGCACGACATCTTTCTCCAGGAGGCCTCTACCCACGATCTCATCATGGATCTGCATGCCCTTCTGTGTAGCTTTCGCTTCACCGCAGGCCTTCAACATGCGAATGAATCTAACTGCATCAGGATATACGCCACGATTGTGCGGCATCTTATCAAGAGATCTTGCCGATCCTTCATGATGAGCTTGTTGGCCTTGCTGAGCATGTAGGCCGCTGTGAGCGCATTTTGAGAGACCATGTTTCCGCTCCCAACACCATCTTCATTAATAAAGGCATTCTTCGTGTTGCTGAGGTTACCACATTGAGCATGCATGCTAATCACAGTGGTTCTACTAAGGTGTGTAGCTGATTTCCAAGTTTTTAAAGAAAAATAATCAATAAAGTAGTAGCTTTTAACAGTATTCAAACAATGTCCACAGAAGAATTTCTCACCCAACCCTAGCTTACACACAATGGCCACATGACCCTAACTTCCAAACCATAGCTTCCAAAGAATGGGCCACATAACCCTAGCTTCCAAAGAATGGCCGCATTCCATAACCCTAGCTTTCATGCTCAAGACCATATCTACAAAACCTTAGCTTTCAGTTATGGCCAACAAATGCCCACAGAACCCTAGCTTCCAAAGAATGGGCCACATACCATAACCCTGGATTTCATGCTCAAAAACCATGTCCACAAAACCTTAGCTTTCAGTTATGTCCAACAAATGCCCATATAACCCTAGCTTTCATGCTCAAGACCATGTCTACAAAACCTTAGCTTTCCAGTCATGTCCAACAAATGCCCGCAGAACCCTAGCTTCCTGAGAATAGGCCACATACCATAACCCTGGATTTCATGCTCAAAACCATGTCCACAAAACCTTAGCTTTCAGTTATGTCCAACAAATGCCCATATAACCCTAGCTTTCATGCTCAAGACCATGTCTACAAAACCTTAGCTTTCAGTCATGTCCAACAAATGCCCACATAACCCTAGCTTCCAACGATGTCCAAAACATGCCCACATAGCCATGGATCGATCGATCCGGAACAAACAAATGCCCACATCCAAAGGCCATGGGCAGAAATTCTCGCTTCTAAACAATAGTAACGGATCAGGCAGAGAGCCGATAGCCGCACCTTCACGTGCTGAGATCATCGAGATGGAAATGAAACCACATTGCCTCGCCCTGTTCAAGCCTCACGGACAGCAAAGATTCAAGGGCCAAAACCATGGCTGTTCTAACCTGTGGGAGGTCTCCGACGGAGGGTTTTCCTTGGAAGGCATTGGTATAGGCTACGCGCATGTGCATGCACATACATGCACGCACGCATGAACACATGCACCCACATGCACATGCACACACACATGAGCATATGCATCCACATATGTACATACACATGTGTCTGTATGTATGCTTGTGCACATGCGCATGCATGCAAACCCACATGCACATGCACACACATCCGCATGCATCTACGTTGGGTTCAGGATTCATGGCCACAAATTCAGGCTTTTTCATTCTGTAAAGCTTGTTTAGGGTTTCCTCGGGCAAGGCACAAATTCAGGATTTTCATTCTGTAAAGATTGTTTAGGGTGGTTTCCTCAGGCTGGGCACAAATTCAAGCCATTCATTCTGTAAAGCTTGTTTAGGGTTTCCTCAGGGTGGGCACAAATTCAGGCCTTCCATTCTGTAAAGCTTGTTTAGGGTTTCCTCAAGTAGGCACAAATTCAGGCCTTCCATTCAGTAAAGCTTTTTTAGGGTTCCCTCAAGGTGGGCACAAATTCAGCCTTCCATTCTGTAAAGCTTGTTTAGGGTTCCCTCAAGGTGGGCACAAGTTCAGGCCTTTCATTCTGTAAAGCTTGTTTAAGGTTTCCTCAAGTGGGCACAAATTCAGGCCTTCCATTCTGTAAAGCTTGTTTAGGGTTTCGTCAAGCTAGGCACAAATTCAAGCTTTTCATTCTGTAAAGCTTGTTTAAGGTAGGGTTTAGGCCGTGGGTAGGCACAAACAAACAAATGCCCACATCCAAAGGCACAAATTCAGGCCTTTCATTCTGTAAAGCTTGTTTTAGGTAGGGTTTAGGGCATTTTCCTCCGCATTTTGAGCGCCTTGTTTTCTTCCAGACTCTGCCCATTCAATGTTCGTTAACATGGCACAAAACGAGTGTCACAGTTACACACACATAAATATGTTAAAGAGCGCATCACAGATAGCGGTATACAGTTAACAAAGGTGCAAAGAGAGAATATCATATCAGAAGTGATTCTTCCAATTGCAAAATACCATATAGACGAGAATTCTCCAATTCTCAGAGTCAAACAGGTGCAAAGAGAGAATATCATATGGGAATTAAGCTCCTAGGTGATTCTTTCAATTGCAAAATTCCATATAAACGAGAATTCTCCAATTCTCCGGAGTCAAACAGCTCTATGAGCATTTCAACACTTTCGTTGATAGATATACGAGCATAATATACGCTTTGCCTGTTCAAAAAATTTCTTCATAAACCTCCTCGTAGGGATTCTTCGCTGACAAAAACTCGATCACCAATCAGAATAATTCTCGAAGCTTTGCTACCTCACAAAGAGTTTCCTCTGTTTTCAAGGCATTATCTGTCTCCAACTTTTTCTTTAATTCGATCTCCTTTTCATCCAGCTGCAGATACGATCTTCATCATATTAGAAAAGAAATTTGCAGAGAAAATATGTTTGGTAACAAGCCGGTTATTGAACTTCATAGTAATCACACATAATTTGAAGCTATAACAAACTGGATACTCACATCATCATAGACCTTATCTAGAACCTCATAGTCACCAGCCTTTCTTGGTAAAAGGTGAAAATGGACATGCGGGATGGATTGGCCCGCATAGACACCATCCTATAAACAAACATGATTCACAAACTTTTATTGTAAAAAATGGTTTACAATAAAATACAGCTCAGCTCATGTTATGCAAAATAGTATATCTCATATCCAAACATTATAGCCTGGTTAAAATGTTGAATATATTGTATCAGCTTCATTTATTGTCATGCTTCAATGATATAACAATAAGACAACCTATCTTTAACATTGTCTCGGTACTATTTTTTACATGTACAAATGAGCTTCATTTACTTCTAAGACAAAGAAGATTACAGCATCCCGTGAGATTATTATAGGACAATAATACGAACGAGTCTATGAGTTCTGCAATTAATATAGGTCAATTGGATTTTGATTCCAGTTTAAGCCATCAGCTGCAACATACCTGGATTGCAAAGGTCAGTGAAGTTGCATTATAATGAGGTTCAAGTTTTGAACTAATTCGTTTTGCTGTTAGCGCAAGATCACTGGCTTCCTCCTTAGTCAAATCCAAGAACCTTGGCACAACTCTCTTTGAAGTTATGATAACATGTTAACATTAGGCTAAGGATCAACAATATTTTTCATTCCATCAAATTTTGCACTTTTAACCGTACATATAGCATGTGTCAGTTTGAGTAATAAATATAGATATTGATAAACGGATTTGTGAACGTGAAACACTACCTACCCACATAAACTAAGGAACTAAGGAGTAGTTTTCTGAAGCATTAGCAAATGAACTAAACAATAAACTGATGCCGGCACTCTAATTTAAAGGTCTGAATAATATAAATCTAGGGGTAAGCCAAACTACATTAATCTCAAAGCATCCAAAACTCATTGATCATCAAGTTAAGATGGGTCTAGGCTTGAGGCTTAGACGATTCGATTTATGGTTATGCCTTAATGCTCTCAATCAGATGCTATGGTGGTTGAGAACCTGCGTTCTTCAATGCATTGGCTAAGTGATGTAAAAGAAGTAGAGATTAGGACAAACCAAAGCAATCACATAAAACAACGCACACCATCGTCACCTCATCAAGCTAAGGCTGGTTAAGGTTCAAGGATTTTGAGAGATTTCTTTGATTTAACGCTCATATCCTTTAGATTCCAAGCCTGTATCTTTTCTACATATTTAATGGTGATATAGTACTTGAGCACAACGTTTGATGAGTAGGATATGACCTGTAAAAGCAAAATGAAGGTCTAATGTAAGATTTAATTCACAACCACACATATTAGCTTGACAGCTTGTTTCAAGCATCAATCCGATGACAAAATACTGACCCGGAACGACAGGTTTTGGGCTCAAGAAAGCAAAGCTATGGTTGCTTGTGAAAAAAATCTCTTCGTTTTGAATCTTGTACGGACCGAAACTGTGGAAACCAGCCGAATCCTGATGTGCAGAAAACCATGGAAACTTCAAAAAGTTCATCGGGAATGCTTTAGAAGAACAGCGCAGTGCAGGAATTCAGAAAGCAAACAGAGTATTAATCCATTGATCAGGTCAAGAAAGACTGAAACAATGGACAAAAAAATATACATAAATGACAACAAAATGCTGATTGACAGTAAGATGAGAAGCTAACATATTCTACATCGTGCTCTTAGGGTTTAGGGTGCCATCACAAAACTCTGGCTGTGCTTTCCGTGTTGAGCAGACAATCAAGCAATCACTGCGCGAAACCAGTGCACCTAGAGAAGAAAGTGCAGGGGAGGCGGGCCTAGGGTTAGGGTTAGGATTAACTACTCAGGGATAATGGGCACATTACTACAAGAAATGGAACAGAAGCCGATGTGCTACATGTTGATCTCGAGAGACGGAGGATTTCCATGGAGACTACAGATGCGAAAGAGGAAGGCGACAACCCTAAACCCTAAACCCTTCGCCTCAGACTGCAGGTGCGGCCGCCTAAGATCGAAAGACAGCGAAGCCAAGTGCGCAGCAGTCGCCCAGAAAGAAGACACAGAGGGAATGGAAGAGCAGAAATGCAGACCTGGGAGGCGGGCATGGCGGCGAAGAAGCGAGGCCGTGGAGAAAGACGAGGGGAGAAGACCTTGGCGACGGCGATGGCGATGGCGAACTTCATACAGAAGCAGACGCGGATCGATCTCTGTATTTCACTGCAAGGGGATCTGTACGGTCCGTATAAACTACGTATGCCTACAGATGTATGTATACATGGTACAGAATACGTATATGTATAGATATCTTCCCGTACACATCTCGAGCTGTACGGCCCATATAAACCTACGTATGCGTACATATCTATGTATATACGCTCTGACCTGATTGTTCATGATGATATATGTATATACGTATTCATGGATGTACGGATAGTATAACAATAGGTATTCGTACAGATATATGTATATACGGTACAGAATACGTATATGTATAGACATCTTCCTGTTACACATCTCTGATCTGATTGTTCATGATGATAATGTCACTGTAAGGGAGCATGTACGGACCGTATAAACATACGTATGCGTACAGAACTATGTATATACAGTACAGAATACGTCCCGTATAAAAATACGTACGTGCACAGAACTATGTACATACCGTACAGAATATGTCCCGTATAAAAATACATATTCGTACAGATCTATGTACATACCGTACAGAATACGCCTATGTATACACATCTTCCCGTTGATAATGTCGCTGTAAGGGAGCTGCACGTTCCGTATAAAATACGTATCCGTACAAATCTATGTATATACGATATAGAATGCGTCTATGTATAGACTACATGAACACATGCTGCTTCTTGTGTCTCTGATCTTGATTGTTCATGACAATGTTTGTATACGTTGGAACAAAGGAATACGCCGGCACCTCCCCATCGATTCTATGCATATGCATATCACCATCTGAATGCTCGCGTATTATATGGCACGAGAATCTGCTGTGTGAGTGCCCATAGAGAAGGCTGGTTGTGCCCATAGAGAAGGCACCAGCCGTAGACGATCATATTGGTCCGTAATGCCAAGTGATCTGTCTCATCGATCAGCCTCTTCACACCTGTACGAAGGATGCCTTGCCACGGCTGATCGATCCGATCCGTAACGCTAAGCAATCTATATCCTCCATCGATCTCCTTGTGCTTGTATATAAAAGACACCTTACACAGCATATCGATCCGATGATCTGTAACGCTGAGCGATCTATGCCTGTATAGAAGAAGACGTGATGCACAGCCGATCGACCTGCAACAACATTGAGCAATCTGTATCTTCAATCGCTCCAAAGACGCTGTCATACTACCAATCAATCTGTACAAACTTGTGTAGAAAGATGATGTATATCGCCGACCGATATGTAATGACTCTCTAAGAGACGCTTTACATAGCTGACCGATCTATATAAAATGCTTGTATACAAGTCACCAAATACAACTGTTCGGCATCTCTACATTGCCCATATATGAAAAACATGGTGCATACGACACATTGATCCATCAAGCCCACATCTATCACATATGAATAACAGATCATCATCGTCTCCGATGCCTGAATACAACACCCGCAACTCCTCCATGAGCTTACTTTACAAGCAACTTCCTTAGCTTCTTTGCCCACCACAGTATTCGAAGATGCAAAGAGGAATACTGCTACTTCCATTTTGAAGATAGATTTGAACCCCAAATACCTCTAGCTTTGAAGAATGCATTTCTCAACAAGCACACAGAATAGTGTAGTCAGATCGACGTTTTACAACAAGAAAAATTGAACTAAACAAGGTTCTTTAATAAAACAAGCCCATATGAGGCTCCCAATATTTCTCAGTAAAAATGTGGTATCGATTCATATATGCTATTGATCCTTCAGAAAACTGGATAAATAGATTCACGCAATGGAGAATCCAGGTAGCAACGATTGAAAATTAATACAGTACATATTAATACCCACCAAATACCTCAACATAATAAGTGCTATAGAACCATGCCCACTTAATTTCTCTTATGTACAGTTTCCTAAGAAATCAAAAATTTCTAAAAATCTGATTCAATACACAATACTGCATTGAGGTCACCTGGAGATGGTTGTTGAAACCACCAGGAATCTTCTACTTGGAAGTAATCCAGTTCATTGATAATTGCTTCAAATTAGAAGAGCTAAACCTTTTTAATTATCTGCACCACATCCTCATCCTCCAACTCGTGCTCCTGAAAAGCAATGTATATATCCAATTACTTCAGCAATGTTTCAAGTGAAATGTAATAGACCTCTACAAGAATCATCAGGAAGCTTTTTACCTTCCCGACTCTTTGGGGCTTGTGCTTGACACTTGATCCCCATACAAGTGCGCTGGAAAAAAAAAAAGAATTTAAGATTACAAAAACATGAAAAGCACGTCAACAAGCGTAAACCTAGAATCTTACTATTTAAATTGCTTCAGCATGTCCTTGTGGATCCTTGCACAGAAATCTTCCACAGTCTTTTTCTTGGCAGAAAGAATAACAGGGTCTTCATAATCAGGGCTCATTCCTTTGGGCTTTGTATAGATGCGAACAAGATCCAGATATTCCCACACTTTCTCAAGAAGACCATCCAGATTCCATTCCAAATGAGCACTATTGCAGAATGAAGCAAGTAAGCATTCTGATAATTTAAGAAAAATCTCAATTTATAAAATCAGTGGATACACTTTGATGGCATTCAAATAACAGAGAACTTTTTAATAGCAGCACAACCGTTAATGTGATTCAGCATGCAATGGTTACCCTAAACCTCACACATTGATATAGAAACCTTTGATGTCAATATTTCTATATGTTCTCTGTCAATATTTCTATATGTTCTCCTATACAAGGAACTTGATTCTTGTGTGTGCACAGCTCTCATTTGCAAGCAGATTGGGCATGACAGATGTTACAGGTAGCGTATTCCGTATGGCATACTAGAATTGCAAGAGAGCAAAGTATAGCCCTGATGCAAATTCTCCAGAACAACAGATCACAATATGTTTTTACCGATATAAGGAAGCAAACTAACACTTCAATTTCAGCATACCTTACTGGACAATAATGTGGAAGTTTATCCAAAATTTCCAGTTCTTCAAGTGTGATCTGATCAATCTTGTTCACTGCATAAATACAAGGCATGTATATCCTATTTCCCTCAATAACATCAATCAAATCATCTGCTGTTGCATCATAGCGGAGAGAAACATCTGCATTATGGATCCTGTACTCTCCACAAATAGCCTTCACAGTGTCTAAATCTAGATGTGTCGCTGTCACAGTAGAGTTGAAGTTGATACCACCCTTCTCCTTCCTCCTGAATGTCAGGTTGGGCGGGGTGGCATTCAGCCTGTGAAAGAGATGAGAAATTTTCTATGTTAGAACTATTCCTGCATTTGATAGCCTGGTCCCATAGATGGAAATAGAGATTTTAGATAGACATCATACTCCAAACCTAATGCCAAATCCTTCCAGCTCCTTCTCTATAAGACGTTTGTGTGTAATGGGCTTAATTGCATCTAATACAATTATTATGCAATTGCAAGTTCTTGCTGTGCTGATAACCTGTTATATCAAAATAGCACATTAGGTACTCCTTAATTTTAAAGTTATCATGTTATTGTTCTTTGACAACTGCGCCTTACCTGCCGACCTCGTCCCTTGCCATCTTTGGCACCCTCTATGATACCTGGAAGATCAAGAAGCTGCAGAATAACCCCACATCAACATCGATCAACTTAACAATATGATCAGGAAGAATTACTAAATTAACAAACCAATAGTTACTAATTTACTGAAACTTTGTATTGAAACTTTTGTAAATTGCTGGAAAAGTGGAAATAGCAAATAGACTGTTTGGCTGTGCCAACCAGGTTTTCTTATACGTTTACATATTCAGTGGAATCTAGATAATAGATACCATAAATGTTTAGTGGTCTCCAATGTCCATGCATTCTCAATAAAGATCACATACAATTCACAAGAGAGGCTAAAACTTCAATTAGCAGACATAAATTCACACAAATACACACACCATCAAGATATGGAATTGCATCATCGCTTAGAAATCACATAAATACAAGGTTTCCCAAAAACGAGATTTAGTAGAGACATGCTGACAAGAAATTACCCAGGAGAATCTCCAAAAGAGAAACAGATATCTGGTCAAACTCTGAGTAGGTTATAAATTAATGCAAAGTGTAATTTCTATGGTATTAACAGATTTAGAAAGGACCAATCGTTGGATAAGCTACAAATAATAGTAAAGAGAACTGGCATTACTCATAATACTTCAGTCAAACTTTTCTCTCTAGAGCAAACACACAGCTACATCAAATGCTATAACATTCAAGTTAGCCAATCATTTCTGTACGCATAATACTACAACATATTCAAGTTAAATAATAAATTTGAGCACATGCAATGAAGTATTCAATTAAAATAATTGATTTTCTGCACATACTTTTAGTAGTCCTTTCCTAATTAGAGATGAAATAAGTGATGAAATAAGGTTAACAATGTTACTTTTAATGGCTTCATGCAGAACTAAATATCTAAGCCCTTGGGAAGGAGATCAAGTGAGGAAAAACAATAGATGCTGAACATTTTTCATAATTTTAAGCCGCCCATCACTAGCAACAGAAAATGTGAGAAGAGCATGGAAAACCTGGAGCTTGGCACCACGATAATTAATGACACCAGGAATGCAGGTTAAGGTAGTGAACTCGTATGAAGCAACCTGCAACCAAAAATAATACATTAAAAAGAAAAGAATTGGTGAAGCAACAACTTAGAAAGCCATAACTCGAGATGTCTCACGGTATCAAGAGAATGCCAAAATATGAACATATAAAGATGATCTTGAAGACTAGAATAGGCTAACATTACAAAAAATTCTAGTTTCTTAGTACAAAAATGTAGGCATGTTTCAAGTACCATGGAAGTGCAGTCTTGCAGGAACAAGCTTCTAATATATCTTACAACAGAGTTGTAACTGTTATTGCCATGTCAGTGAGTTCTGAAGTGTTTTGGGTTGTTTACCTCTGAGAATGTACCCGTAAGCTTGTTTAGAAGAGTTGACTTGCCAACTGACGGGAAGCCAACAAGACCAACTCTAGAATCTCCACTCTTTGTTACGTCAAACCCTTCACCTGCACCACCGCCACCTTTTGATGAGGGTGCTAGAATTTCCCTTCTCAGCTTTGCAAGTTTTGCCTGAAATGACACGAGTATATCATATATAAGTTGTATAACTACAAGAAATTAGAAATTAGCTCCAAGATTGACGAGTAAACTGAACACAATAAATCAAAAGAAAGGATTGTATAAAAAAAATTCTAACCTTCAAGAGACCCAAATGATGGGCTGTAGCCTTATTCTTTTGTGTCCTGGCCATCTGTAGAAAAAACAAGGTAGGTGATATAAACTTAATTTCTGGGGAAAAATAGCAGGCAGTAGTTCGATTTCAAGAATATCATCTCCTCATACAATCAAACATCAAGTAGCACGAACTCGTCAGACGTTGGCAGCTCAGTACCCTATGAGTAGAGGAAGATCTAATAGCCCAGCATACAAAATAAAATGTAGTTGAAACTTTAAAATTAGACCATGGAGGATGTTTGCAAATGTGAGTTTACAACATTCCTAAAGGCAGTTCACTATCCTATGAGTAGAGGCAGTTCTAATAGCCCAGCATACAAAAAAATGCATTTCAAACTTTAAAATTACACCATGGAGGATGTTTGCAAATGCAAGTTTACAAAATTCCTAGTGGCACGCTATACACCTGTGTGTATCTCTGAACTTAATATTATCCAAATGTTGCCTTATTTAAATAATATATGCACTTCAACTGCATATCCTTATTAGCCAAGAATTCTAGCATTGAAATTGAAATTTAAAAAATAAGGTACAGTTTTTTAGGTAAGATTCCTGATGATTCCTGGTCAGCTCATCCTAGTCTTTAGTTTCTTGTAGCACCATATTTTAAGCTCTTCATGTGAAATTATTGAATTGCTCCTGCTCATAGTGTTTACGTATAACCATGTACACGGGGATGATCATTGTGCATTAATTTAATTCCATATGCCCCGAGGATTTAGACAATTCTATTCACCAGCATGATCCTCTATAACTTCAAAATTTAAGAATACAAGTGGACCCTAATATGTAATTTTTCTACAATACTTTGGATGCTTAATGAAAATTTGTATCCATTTGCTCTTTAATTCCATCATGTATTTCATGGACATATTATGTGATTTTCTCATATACCTAGTGCATTATGTAACTAGGCGTATCAGTTTGCTGACATACATAACCAAGTTATTTCATGGAAAAACAAAAGCACTGAATCCTTGTGTGTCTTTCAGATTCATATACTGGAGCGAATAAGTTGCCGCTACATCCATAAAGGCACTCAAAATTCTTAATTAATGATTGTCCTCCTTTCTTTCCTTCAGTTTTCATGATGTCTGCCTAAATTTGCTACCTTTGCTTCGGATTGTAACCCCATAGTTGCAACACGATGGATGAAACTTGAACATATCGTTGTGGATAAAAGATGTCACTGAGCTTGTTCCTGCTTCTAACGTCAAGAAAAACGCAAGGCTAACAGCTTTATATCTGAAACTACGCATTTTGACTTTTGAGGTTGCAGATAACAAATTCCCAAACGAAACCACCAATTTTATCTCTTACTTCTCATTTAGACGATCTATTTTCTGATGATATCCTAATAGATTGTTGAATGGAGAAAATACTCGATCAAGCTGCCAAAAGACCATTATCTATGGACACTTTAACTGCGACTCGGGATCCAGAAGAAACGGCAAAATTTCGCAATCAAGCCGAGATTGCTTTATCGAGTAAAGAGGAACTAGATATCGCTCTCAAAAGCAAGAGAATGAAGCTTTCAAGTGGTAGCAAAATGAAGTAAACAAACACAATACTGCAAAAGGGAAAAAAATCTCTAGAGATCTCGTCAATTTCGAACCATTTTCTCGTAGCATCGGAGAGAAAACAACAACAACAACAACCAAAACAAAAACAAAAACAAAAACAACATCAACGAGGAGGGGGGGGGGGGGGGGAGAGAATGGAGGAGAGAGGACGAACCTCGTCCTCAATGTCTTTGATCTTCTGCATGACGGTCGCCATGGCGCCACGACTGTCGGTCGAAGCCTCTGCCTGTCTTTCTGTGTGGACACTTCTCGATCGAGACCATAAATATGAAAGAAGGGTTTTCTGGTGGCTTCGTGTTTCTGTTATTTCCAATGGATGCCCCTGGGCTCATTCTTGTAATTTTTTGCCTTTCTGTTTTTGTTTTCTGAGCATCTGTTCTGCAACACAAAAATCTATCCATAATTTTCATAACAAGACTTGGGGAGATGTTTTGGTTTGTGCTTGTGGAAAAGATTCGGGGCGAGGAGATCTTGGTTGATTAGACCTCGTTTGAGTGCATAGTTCATTTAATCGTCTGTAATACAGACTTCGTTTCGAGTTTTTCCGAGCAAGCACAAGGTTTTCTATCAGCCGGATGATGATCTGCGTTGTTTTTCTTACAGAACCCAACAAGATGCTTGTATGTGGAAGAGATTCAGGTAAGGAGGTCCGCAGACTATGTCGAGATCCCGCTTGTGCATCTGCTTAAGTTGGGCGATTTGTTTCGTATTCTACTTATCTCGGTTTTTTTTGTTTTGTTTTTTTGAGAATGCATGGTTGGGTTAATCGCATCTAACAATAAAAGTCAACAACACCGTATGAGATCAAGAATGGAGTATTGCATTCATCCCTTTTACAAGCAACAAAAAATATATTGACAGAGAATAATATAGAATTCCACCTCGATGAGAAAATCTCGACCGTCTTAGATCGACCGTCATACAAGATGGGGGGCGAACATGCTTCTAGAATGCATCTAATCTTCTTTGTGTATCAGATCTCTCTACATATCAGAAAACACTAAAACCCTAAACCCTAAAACACATAGTCGGGAATCACACGCCCTGAACTCCCCGTCCGGGAATAGTGGGAATTTTGATCCCGGTGCGTGTTGCGACCAATACGTCTGATCTATGTTTTCTACTACATATAAAAAAACCATAAACCCTAAAACACATAGTCGGCTGCTCCTCCGGGATTAGAAGCGGGAATTGCGATCCCATTTTGTGTTGTGATTGATGCGTCTGATATTTACTATCTACCGTAGATAATTTTGAAAAAAAAACCTCTAAACCCTAAAACACATATTCGGGAATCACATAAGCCGATTGCTCCTTCGGAGTCGTTTATATCCCTTCCCCATATTACAATCAGTGTTTTGCGGATTTAGGGTTAGGGTTTCTGAGAATGATATTAGATTAAGTGATAGGTTTTCTGAGAGAATTGTAGGAAGGGTTCATGAGGAAGATACAGATTTTAGGGGGGTTTGTGAGGAATTAGGGTTAGGGTTTATGAAGATGTTTGCATGAAGCTAGGGTTTTTAATCATAACTAAGGTTTTCGAAATAGTGGACTAGGGTTTCATCAGACTTTAGGGTCATCATGGCTAGGCTCTCGAGTCTGAGAGCTTGAGGTCCGTCTTCAAGAGGTGCATGTCGAACTCAAGTTTGACTGGAGTTGCACGAACGACCATATTGTATAAAATATGTCAGTGACTGGTGTTTAATCCATTAATAGGGATCACAGAGGTTACAAGTACTTATATTATGAGTTGAACTACATACATTAGAATATTCTTCGGTACATGTTATAACCTTCTAAAACCTTTCAGAACTTTTTAGAGCTTTTCTAGGAATGCAACTACAATCATTTTAGATTGAGTATAATATTATATATGTAAATGTATGTTCATATCAAAATGGTTGAGTATAAGGTTAAAGGTTCAATTCTCACCAACTATATATATCTTATGTCACTTTATCGTGACATTGAGCCCCAGATAGGAATTAAGGAGTTGTTGCTCTTTTTAATGGTCTTGTGATCCTTCTCATTGGTGGTGTTACATCATCGTTGTTGGGCGACATCTATCCACTACTTAGCTCCCTCGAAGATAAACTTCAAGTTATCATGGTCACCAAAAGCGTTGTTCCATAAAGATTGTAAGACCAACACAATCGAAAGTCATAAGGAGAGGATTATGGCTATAGTCGACTCAGTACCAGTCTTAACAATCATGCAAGAAGTGTGGAATAAAAGACAAGTACACAAGACGAAGATTGAGCGCTAGATTTGTATTATAGCTTACACTAAAAAATTGTGTTAAAATGTCACAACTCTTTATACATCATATTCTGGATTCTATATGTGCAATTCCAAACCTATACAAATCCCCAATATAACTACCCTTTGATACGACTAAATCTCCTATAATCGTACATATTATGTATAACCCTTAACTAACGTATCAGACTACAACTATTACCTAACAGTACTACCGCGAATATGTACACTGTAACGTCTGACCGATATTCATCGCTAAGACAGGTTTTCTTAAGGGTACATACCAGATGATAGGTGGCATTGTTAGTAAGTGAGGGGAAACCAAGTGTATGAGTAAATATCTGACATGTGAAGACAGACACCCACTTCTCACTTATATCGACAAGAGGCCAAACTTAGTTGCACGACCACGGGTCCTCGCAATTCACCCATTGACTCGCTGAATTACTCGATGCAAGCACGACCCATGCTTTTGCAAATCCTGAACTCGAATAGGCAATCGGGCGCATGAGGATTCGGCGATCATTAAGGGCTTCCCGATACGAGAGCAACGACATATCTCTAGCTAAGTACGGGATCATGCAGAATGCCACCTGCTCTGCTCATAAGCTGAAAAAGCCCATTTCCTGTCTTTTTTTTCCCCTATTAGTCGTGGGCGGTTCGATTCTCATCGAGTCCATTTGCAAAAGATTTAGCGCAAACACTCTCGGAAGAGCAATTCAGAAGTACGAATAACCTAAAACACACACAAACTCAGTTCGTGGCACCAGCAGCACAAATTTGTGTTAACAAATCGGGTCCAAAACTATCTTGTTTTTTCTCCCTCCCCCTGTTAATCGTGGACGGGTTGATTCAAACACTCTTAAAAGAGAAATTCAGAAGTATGATCAACCTGAAAACACACACAAACTTAGAGGAATGATTTAGCACACAAGACACTCTAATATTTTTTGCAGTTTGAAAAATCAAGAGGAAATTCTGGTTAGATAGGGTTAAAATTTGGAAGAAGCAAAATTGAAAGAAGAAAAATCAAGAGGGAATTTTGGTTAAAATTGGAAGAAGCAAATTGAAGAAGAAAAATCGAAGAAGAAAAAACAGAGCAAAATCAGAGTGAAGAAGAAGAGCAGGATCGCAGCAGCAGCAGCAGAAGAAGAAGAAGAAGAAGAAGGAGAAGAAGAAGCAGCAGCAGCAGCAGCAGAAGAAGAAGAAGAAGAAGAAGAAGAAGGAGAAGCAGCAGCAGAGCGAAGGAAGAAGAAGAAAAGCCCCATTGTTGTTCCCGTTTTTCTTCTTTTGCTTGGCTCATGAAGCTTTAGATATGGCGCCCAACAAGCAGAAAGGTAGCAACAGATCTCCAGCCTCCCCTGCTGTTGCCGCTCCTCCAAAGCCTTCTCTGGACGACCTCTTCCTCTCTCTAGATCGCCATGTCCAAGCCAACGAATACAAGCAGATCGTCAAAGTTGCAGATCAGAGTACGTCCTCTCTAATCCTTTCTCTTCTCCGTTCCCTGTCCTCAGTTTCGAGTTTTTTCCCCTGTTTTTTTCCCTTCTTATATGTTTTTATTTCTGTCTCCACCCCCCCAACCAATCCTTAGGTTTCGTTCTCTTTTCAGTTGCTGTGGTGTTGCATCTCATTTTGATGGTTATTTCATGCTCTAGTGTTGAATTTTCTTTGGCCCTCTGTATTTTGAAGTTCTCGTAGATTCGCCGGGTGATCTCGATGCATTGCAGTGCAAAATCGTGTCTTTGATACAAGATGAGAGAATTGATGATGCCATATCGGCCATTAATTCAGTACACGATTCAAATGCATCCTCCTTCAAGTCCCAAAAGGTACAATGAATTCGGTGTATATGAAGGAGAGAAATTGCTTTTCTTTCAGTGTATGGTTAAGGTAATACTAATGTTTTGGTAATCAAAATACTGCTTGGTCTGAGAGAACGAAGAAATATTTATTAACGTTGTCTAAGACAAAAATCGGCCCATGAGACTGAGTGGGAGGGGGTTTTCTAGCATTCATTTTGGGTTTAGGCCAGGAAAACAAGGTTTGCGGGCAAAGACATTGAGAAAATGCATGCTATAGGAGCTCATTATGTTGGATAAAATATGTATATCATATACACACACTTGCATACATTTATACATATTCATATGCTCACACACACACACATATATCTACATATCATACACATGTGCATGTTCATACGCACACACACATATGCATATGTATCTGCACATGCATACATGCACATATATCTCTATTTAGGGTCTGGGAGCGTGTTTGAATCAATACTAGCATATAGGGTAGTACACATATGTTAAGTTGTGTTTTTGGAAATCCAATTCTATTCTTTATCTGAGAAAATTTCTTACTGAGGTATTTATTAGACAAGCCAATGTGGTCGGATGTAGGGTTTAAGATTCACTGTGTACATGAATATAGAAAATGCAGGCATCAAGTTGTACTTGATATTACGTTAATCGTTGATGAAAATGTGTTTTTATAGAAAAGCTAACAACTTTCTTTCATGCCTCAGGCATATTGCTTATACAAAAAGAACGCTTTACAAGAAGCTATTTCGGCTTTGGAAGGACTAGAAAGAAACGATGACATTCTTCAGCTTGAAGCTCAGATATACTACCGGCTAGGCGACTTCAATGCGTGCATAGAGAGCTACAATAGATTGTCTAATCTTGACTCGAGTGAATTGAAGACCAATCTGATCGCATCTTATATATCTGGGGGAAGGTCAAATGAGGTTTCTGTGCTTATGCAAAAGTTGAAAGTCACTCCTCGTAGCGGGTTTGAGCTGGCTTATAATGCTGCTTGTGCATCGATCGAAAACAATGACTTTGCTAAGGCTGAAGAACTTCTATTACTTGCTCGAAGGTATTTTCATGTCTTATTTGTTTCTTTGGAGAACTTTTGTGTGATATAGTGTGTAAGTATGAGGATTTACAGTTTTTGGTGATGGAGCCCTACAATCATGTACATGTACTGAGAATGTTTGTGAAGAATATGATAGAGCAGAAACCCTGACATCGTCTGGATGTATTATGCTGATTGAATAGATAAAAGCGTCAGCCCATGTTATTTTATGGAAATCCATATACTAAGATTCAATAAAACACGTGATACAGCAGGCTTACAGCTTATGTAGAGTGACCCCTGATGACAGTTATGATTCTCCCAGTGAAGGTTTGATAGGCAATTTGTACTTTACCGATCGATGTTAGCTATGCTTCTAACTCTTGCTAGTGTGTTGTAACTTCCCAGAATTGGTCAGGAAATGCTAATTGAAGAAGAATTCACCAATGATGAGGTTGAGAATGAATTGGCTCCAATCTCTGTACAACTAGCTTTTGTTCAGCAGGTGAAGTTAAATATTATTTGTACTTAGATTCCGTTTGTGTCAAAATCTTGTCATGATGGATATGAAATTCTGTTCAGGCTCAAGATCGAACTACAGAGGCTGTAGAGGCTTATAATCAACTTCTAAAACAAAAGCTGGCAGATGCTCCTTCAATGGCTGTTGCTTACAATAATCTTGTTGTACTGAAGCGCAATAAAGAGATTTCAGATTCTTTAAGGAAATTAGATAACTTGTTTGACAAGAAAACATCTGAGGAAGGGCTGCGGTTTACGGATGCTCTCGAGCATAGGCTTTCTGCTCGACAGAAGGAAGCCTTAGCATTTAACCGGTTCCTGTTGTTGCTTCTTGGTAACAAATTAGACCAAGTATGTGATAGTTAACTTTAGCTTTTAAATAGAATATTTCATGTGCTGTATATTTGGTCATCCCCTTGGGATGAGTTATCTATTTGATATCATATAGTAACACAAATTCAAGAAAAGCTATCGTTGGTGGAGAGATGGGAAGTCATGCATAGCATCTGGGCACAATAAATATTTTAATACAATATGTTTTTTCTTCAAAATGTTTCTTTCCGCATGATCTGTTTCTGAAATTCTGGTTTTGTTAGGTTCGGGAACTACTTCCAGCTCTCTTTTCAAAGTTTCCGAACAGCTGTATTCCTCCTATACTAAGCGCATCTCTACTTGTAAGAGAGGGGAAGCTAACACGAGCCGAGGAAATGCTTGGGCAATACTTGGAGAAACATCCTAATGATGAAAGGATGTTATTGCTTGCTCGTGCTCAAATTGCAGCACAAGCAGGTCATAATATAGTGGCAGCTCAGTCATTGGAGAAAATATCAGATCTTCAACACAAGCCTGGTATGGTGGCGACTCTGGTAGCCCTCAAGGAAAGAGGCGGGGATCCGAATGGAGCAGAAGCGACGCTCGACGCCGCAGTGCAGTGGTGGGAGAATCATATGGGGGAGAATACCGAAGCTACACTGGAGCTGTTTGCCAAAGAAGCGGCAGATCTGAAGCTGAAGCACAAGAACATGGAAGGAGCGTCGTTGCTGTTTCAGAAGCTAGCGAGGAGCGCATCAAAGGAGGTAAGAGGGGAGGCCTTGACGGGCTTGATACGCAGTGTGGTGCATACAGATATCAGGAAAGCCGAGGAGTATGAGAAGCAGTTGCCAGCGTTGGCAGGGACAGGGGCCATAGATGTGGCATCTTTGGAAGAGAAAGGGATAGCTGGGACTGGTGGTGGGACTGGTAGTGGAATCGGAGTGAAAAGGAACCATTGGGCAGCTGAGAATGGAGGCGGTGAAGAAGGGAGGGCGAAGCACAAGAGGAGGCGTAAGAGGAAACCGAGGTATCCGAAGGGGTTCGATCCAGCAAACCCTGGCCCTCCTCCTGATCCTGAGAGATGGCTTCCGCTGAGGGAGCGATCGAGCTTTCGCCCAAAGCGGAAAGATAAGAGAGCCCAATTGCGTGGTGCTCAAGGCTCAGTCGCTGCCTCGAAAGCTGTCCCCTCGTCGACAGTGACATCCACGAATGCTGCCTCGGCTTCCTCCTCAAAAGCTCCTCCCCCAGCAGCTTCCAAAGCAGTTCAGCAAACTGAACAGCCCAGCAAACCTACTGCTGCAGCTGCCTCCACCAGTGGTAGTAGCAAACCTTCAGCCAAATCGAAGAAGAAATCTCGTAGATGATAGAGAGAAAGAGAGAGAGAGCATTCAAGCTCTTTTGTTTTTGCGTGATGTTGTTCATACATCAATTCTGTTTTGACTTTGCTTTCTAGCATATTCTCTATTGCCAAGTTTGGTTAGGATTTCCTTCTGTTTTGCTGTGCTCTTTTGCCTGAGGTTATGTTGTTCATACATCAATTCTGTTTTGACTTTTCTTTCTAGCAGATTCTCTATTGCCAAGTTTGGTAAGGAGATTTCCTTCTGTTTTGCTGTGATCTTTTGCATGATGTAATAATGATCTTCGAGCCTGTCCTCTTTTTTTGGAGGCTGAACATGCATGGTGCAGCAGGGTTTAGTTAGGGTTGAAGTCTCAAGAAAGTGGACCAAGTGAGAAGGGGTACATGCTGAATATTTGGCTCGAGAGTGAGAGTGTAGACAACAGAATATCATCTTTCAGCTGGACTCGGCTTTTCGGTTTTTTTTTTATGCTTCAATTGTGTCTGATTTCTTCTTCAGCTTCAGCTTCAATTGGGCTTCAATTGTGTCTGATTCTCATGTCAGATGAACTGTTGCGATTTTTCCAATCACAACAGATCATCTGATTCTCATGGCAGATGATCTGTTGCGATTTGTCCAAGCAGCATATTGGCTGGCAAATCTGTAAGTTAGTTATGTCCCTGAGTGCCTATGGATTTGTCATGCATCTGGTTTACACACTTTGACTTGCATTTGCCTCATTCGTTCTATTATTTCAGGATCGGTGGTTTGCATCGTCTTGCCCTGAAGCATGTTGATTTGAGACAGCACAGATCATGTACCTCAAGTACCCAAAATGTGCAAAACTCCAGCTCGGTGGCGCTGCAATGATCTGAATGTTGTGATATGTGGGGCATTTTGTGTTCTTGCAGAAACCAAAAGTCTGGAAATGTTTCAGGGGAGAAAGAGGCTTCTCAGCTGTTCTCTTTGTCTGTTTATGCAAGGTCCTAATGGAGGAAAATGCCCACATGCTTCAGTGATGCTGTAATTGGCGTATCTCAGAGTTGTGGTGTATATATACAGAAGCAAGGAGAAATTGTGACATTACAGGTTTTACAGTTAAATGACAGGTTTTACTGTTAGCTGCTGCTCATCATCACAGTAAAGCAGCTTCTACAATCATGAAATCTGGAGATTTGGCTGAAAATCAAAACAAAGTGTAGAAATTACAGTCAGAATTGAGCAACCTAAGTGGTGATGATGGTGCTGATCCATGTTATTCCGATACCGTTTGTCGCCATCTGTCTGCAAATATCATCAGCTCCAGCTTCATCAGCTTCATTGCCATGGCCGGCGTGTCCACAGTGTGATGGTGATGATCTGCATCGCTGCTTCAGTCAGCTGGACTCATTGGTTGCCCGAGGTCATGGCGTCGAATAGCTTGACAAAAGGCTTGCAGCTTGAGTGAATCCATGGAGATGATGAGCTGGGGGGAGCTGTGGGCTGGAATCCTTGTTCCTGTTGCTGCAGCTCCTCTTGTGCTTGTGCTTGTGCTTGCTCTTGCTCTTCTTCTTGTGGACGATGCGGCAGATGACCATTGGGTGGCGAACGCAGAAGGAGGCGGAGCTCTCGGAGGAGGAGGAGGAGGAGGAGCTGCTGGAGATGGAGCTGCTAGAATTAGCTGGCTGAGTAGCACTGAGCTGCTGGGGGAGAATACCGCCATCATCGACATGCTCTGCGGCGGAGGATCTTCTTTTAACTACACCAGGAATGTGGCTGGATTCAGCAGCGTCGCGGCGGTGGCATGATTCCTCTGCAGCTAGTGGTGAAGAAGATGATGGTGGTGGTGCTGGTGGTGATGGTGACGAAGACGAATGCTTCTTCGGAGTGCTGGCTACGGCGGTGCTCGAGCTGTAACAAGCTGCATCAACAACAGCAGCATCGGAGATCGGCGGAGGATTGCCATGGCTTGTAGTAGCACCGCAGGCATTGATCCGATCGCGATGATGATGATGATGATGAATCTGATGCTGAATCTGATGCTGAATCTGAATCTGATGCTGGTGATGGAGGTCTCGATCCGATTCGGCAGCTGATTGCAGGAGGAGGAGATGGTACTCATGCATAACCCAGTCTGTTCTCTGCCCACTGGGAGCTCTGCCCTTGTAGAACACCAGGGTCTTCTTCATCCCCACCATATCCTCCCTGCAAAGCACTCTGCGATCTCTCCCCGTCGCCTTCCAGTACCCCGACGCAGTCGCTCGATTCGTCCTCGATCCCTTTGGGTACTTCTTGTCTGAGACATTGAAGAAGAAGCATTGCAATGGTGAAGAAGCCCCAATCAGCAGCAGCTCCTCCTCCTCCTCCTTGTTCTTGTTCTTGTTCTTGTTCTTGTTGCAGCAGATTCCATGGCCCAGGCCTTGATCGACTCGACCTCGACCTTCGCCTTCGCCTTGGCCCTGCAAATCATCACCATCACCATCTTGTTCTTCTTCTGAATCTTCCTGATGATGAGCATTCCTGTTGCTATAACATCGATCGTTTCCGCCAACACCGATGCTCGAGAAGCTTGGAAGCTCCCATGGATCGTGCTTGTATAGATCGATCTCCGTGATGATGTTGGGCGGAATGTGCATCCCCATGGCCTTCCGGTGAAGGTAGAATGCGATGAGCTCCTCGTCGGTCGGGTGGAATCGGAATCCGGGCGGAAGATCCGTTAAGCTGTAGCTGCGCCGCGGCGCCATCGCAAGCCGGAATTGATTAGCTTCGATCAACGCCGCCTCTTGATATGCTGATTATTAGGCCAGGTAATCTAAAGCTTTAATATGCCGATTAGATTCGGTAATCTAGAGCCAAAATATGCCGATTAGATTAGGTAATCTAGAGGTTTAGTACGCCGATTAGATTAGGTAATCTATCTAGAGCTTCAATGTGCCGATAAGATCAGGTAATGTAGAGCTTTAATATGCCGAATAGGTCAGGTAATGTGGTGCTTTCGTATGCGGATTAGGGACTCAGGTAATGTTGCACTTTCATATGCTGATTAGATCAGGTAATGTAGCTGTTTAATACGTCGATTAGATCAGCCGATTAGACCGGGTGATGTAGCACTTAATACGCCGATTAAATCAGGTAATGTTACAGCGCTTAATACGCCAATTAGATGAGGTGATGCGACAGCGCTTTACTATGCCGATCAGATCAGGTAATGTTACAGCACTTGATACGCCGATTAAATGAGGCAGAGTAGAGCTTCAAATCAGTGCTTTGATGATTTGGGTTTTGGAGGGCAATTAATCGTACCAATTTTAGATTTAATTTGATTAAACTAGGGCTTACCGGCTAGTCCATGAATTCAATTTTAGTCATACCCGACTTTGACTCGCTAGAATTTGCTTAATGAGACTAGACTAGGACTCAATTAGAGCTAAGATTTAGTTGATTAATGTAACAATCTTAGCTGTAATTTGCTTGATGAGATTAGACTAGGACTCAATTAGAGCTAAGATTTAGTTGATTAATGTAACAATCTTAGCTGTAATTTGCTTGATGAGATTAGGCTGGGGCATACTAGCTAGGATTTGATTAATTAACGTTAGCAATGTTCTAGACTAGGGGGTAATTTTCTAGCCTGATTAATCACAGCAAATTTAGCTGTATTTTGCTTAATGACACTTTCATTCATTAGACTCGGGGCTTACAAGGCAATTAACTAATCACAGCAAGTTTAGGTTTTGCTTGATGAGATTAGAGTTTCTTAGCGGATTAGGGCAAATTATTAAGTAATTTCAGGCTAATTTGGGCAAGGTTTTGGGGACGAGTAACGGTTCCGTTTAGGGTTTGGAGACTTGAGAGAAAATAGCTAGGGTTTGAAGCAGTTTGGGCTAGGGCTGCAATCAGAGGAGGGTTCAAGGCTATCCAAATTAGGGTTTCTGCAATTAGGGTTAGCTGGAACAGCGTAGTGAGATGGTGGTGCTGTGAACGATTTCCTGGACCGTTTCTGATTGCAGGTCTCGCATCAGAGGAGACGAGTTTCTTAGGGTTAGGGCTAGGGTTAGGAGAACTTTGGGAGAGGTATAGAAGAAGCTCAGAATGGTCTATGTCTCTGCTGGAGCCCTCGGTTCAGCGAAGCAGGAGAATCATGGTGGCAATGGAGATCTTCCACGAGTCCTCCATGCAGAGCTCGAAGAAGACGAAGCAGAAGAAGCAGAAGAAGAAGGAAGCTTCGCCATGATCTCTCTGTGGTGCTCTCTGTTTTCCAGTTCCTCTGTTTTTCTGTTGTTCTGAGAACATGACGAGGGGAAGACGTATATATACATATACGTACGTACATTTATACGTACGTACATTTATACGTACGTACGTATATACGTGCACACATACATACACACACACGCACACATACATGCATACAGGCACGCATACATACATACAGACACGCATACATACATACTTTGCCATCCATGCACCATACATTGCATACGTTACATGTATGTATGTATGTATGTGTGTGTGCATGTATGTATGTATCTGTGCGTGCATGTATGTATGTATGTGTGTGTACGTACGTACGTACGTACGTATGTGTATGCCATTTCATGCATTGCATGTATGTATGTGCATGTGCGCATGCATGCAATGCAAGCGGTCTGCATGCCTGAGCTTCATCTCATAATGCATTACATGCATGCATGTGCATGTGCGCATGCGTGCAATGCATGGTGTCTTGGTGCCTGAGCTTCATCTCATGATGCATTATATGCAATGCATGTGTATGTGCGCATGCATGCAATGCATGGTGTCTGCGTGCCTGAGCTTCATCTCATCATGCATTACATGCAATGCATGTGTATGTGCGCATGCATGCAATGCATGGTGGCTGCGTGCCTGAGCTTCATCTCATGATGCATTACATGCAATGCATGTGTATGTGCGCATGCATGCAATGCATGGTGTCTGCATGCCTGAGCTTCATCTCATGATGCATCACATGCATGCATGTGTCTGCATGCCTGAGCTTAATTTCATGCATGGCATGTATGCATGATAGATAGATCATGCTCTTTGTTTTTTTTTTCTTTTTCTTTCTTTTGATGGAGTAACCTCAAAGAAAGGCAAATCAAAAACCCACCAAACAAAAATCCAAAAGCAATATGTATGTGGTGGGAGAAATGCAGAAAGCAAAGGAGCTTTTTGCTTTGATCTGTTTTGCTTCTTGTTCTCTTTCTTTGTTTTGCTTAATTCCCCCGGGAATGCCCTTCTCGCTTCCGAGAAACAGCAGAAGGCGAAGAAGCAAAAGTCGAAGAAGAAGCAGAAGTTGAAGAAGAAGAAGAAGAAGGCTCTTGGAAGATTGGCCCAATGCATCCATGAAACACAGAAGAATATGTTTTATGAACTGCTACTACGGTTGTTTGGTTTAGGGTTTAGGCATCAGGCATCAGCGTCCGGTAGACACCAAACCCTGAGCCCGAAAACCCTAGAACCTTCAACCCTAAAACCTAAACCTCGAACCCTAAACCCTAAAACACAAAACCCTAAACTCTAGACCATAAACCGTAAACCATGAGCCTTGAAGCTTAAACCCCTTAATCCTATGGCCTTTAATTGCTCTTTGTAGATCAATGATGGATCCCAGATCCTAAACATTAGACCTTAAACCCTGAACCTTGAACATTGAACCCTAAACCCTAAACCCTAGATCCTAGACCTTTGAACCCGAAACCCTACACCCTAAACCTTCAAACTCTGACTGAACCTTGAACCCTAAACCCTAAACCCTAAACCCTAGACCTTTAAACCTTATACCCTAGACCTTTAAACCTTAAACCCTAAACCCTAAACCCTAAACCCTAAACCCTAGACCTTTAAATATTAAACCCTAAACCTTTGAACCCGAAACCCTACACCCTAAACCTTCAAACTCTGACTGAACCTTGAACCCTAAACACCTTAAGGCCTTGATTTGCTCTTCCTAGATCAAGGACGGATTGCGCATTACGGTTTGTAACGTTATTACGTTATTTAACAAGCGCGCCGTGGCATATACTCTATATGCTCTTGTCATGGTTTGAATCGAGAGATCGGGGATCGATTCCTTCCTCGACACGCTCCTTCACGCCGTCGCATTTGCAGACAATACTCTTCTTCTTCTTCAAGGAAGCTCTAGCTTGTGGAGTGATCCACAAGAAACGCGTTGGCGGCGAAATCATTCGAGCCTTCCTTCCCTTGTCAAGAAACACAAGAATGAAGAAGAAGAAGAAGGAAGAAGGAAGAAGGAAGAAGAAGGAAGAAGAAGGAAGAAGAAGGAAGAAGGACTTTTGTAAGCTATGCATGTAATAATAAAAGCTCTCTTTTGCTCTTGCTTGTGCCTGGAGTGATCTATAAGAAATGCATTTTGGGGGAGGGGACAATATCATTGAATCCGGCCGCGTACGCATCCGCGCTCATCAATGGAAATGGGATCGAGCCGATATATAACATCGGGCGTTGTAATCAAAGGAAATCTGCACAATCCCTTGTGAAGGAGATTAGCAAAATTTGTGCCTTTGTTTATAAAGGTGATTAGCCTAATCATCCCCAAAATTAGTCGCGAGATAGCCCTAGATTAAGGAGATTCGAAACGATGCGCCTTGTGTTAAGGAGATTAGCAAACCACCCCAATGTGAGTATATAAAGGAGATTGGACTCGTGCACGTATTATATACGAAGGAAATTAGTGGATTCGCCGCCGTAGACAAAGCAATCTAGTGAAATACCCCTTCAGAAAGGCGATTTGGCAAACTTCCCCTTTAATAAACAAAGGGAGATTAGGAAATCGGGACAAAATACCGCGTTTACCCATTTAATTAGATACGAAAAGAGGAGGCCTTTACAACAACAACAACAAAAAACATCGCCCGAATGCGACTCGAAATAGAAAGAAGATAAACTTTGCGTGCCCGAATCAGGGTAAGCACTTCGAAAACTTATCGTAGTTTGATAGCATGACATGAATTGCTAGGTATTCAAAATGTCCTGCTGGGAAGAAGCATCCGATCGAACACGAAATCGTAAGCAAACTTATCGAAAGTGGGGCATGAACATGGTTGTATGTGCTCGGGAACGGGGGTTCTGCGTAACGGCAGCTCTTCTCAATGTGTTTGGCAACTTGTTCAATGTCATTCTTTTGCTCGGTGTGGTCTGATCGGTTTACCTCGTTCTTGATTTGTATAGTCTCTTTCATTCGTTTCCCGAATCGAATAAAGATTCATCATTCGTAAAACAAAAATAGGCTCGCGGAGAGATCGATTACAAGTCTCTCTATGCACATCTGCAATGTCGTCGATTATCTATGTCAGTATCTTGATTCGTGTATCGTTCTCTCTCGACTAATGGAAGGATCTTCTAAATTGCAGCAAGAAAGAAAGAAGCGAGAAAGTTATATTAACGTCAGCTTCGGCCAATATGACCCGTGAGACAAAAGCGTACGATAGCATTTGTGCATCCGCTCTCTCACCTGTTTGACTAAAAAACTTATGCGAATCCCCGAAATCTGCACTCTATGTATCGGTACTTTTATTTGAGCGATGGAAAAAGACAATATTCACTAGGGTTATTATCGTCGTAAATATCTAACCCTATTGATAGATTACCAGAGCCGGGGTGTTTGCCCTCGCGGATGCCTGTTCAGAAGTCAGAGTCGGCACGAGAAAAGAAGCGAGAAGACTCGTTTGGTTTCCCTAGCTGACACGAGCACTTGAGAAAACATCGATTCCCCAGACCTTGTCGAGAAAGGATCTCATTCGATCGATCGATCGATATATATATGTTTATATATATGTATGTATTTGTCGATCGATCGATTGCTCGCTCGCTGCCGATCGGATTTGGTCTTATTAGATTCATCGGTAGCTACGTCGGCATGATTTCTTTTCTTTGCTTTTTCTTTTCTGCGCTTGCAGGTCGGAAACATGCATACTGCTGATTCTGTGCAGTATCGGAGAAGATTTTAGAGAGAAGAGACGGGAATGGATTAAGGGTGATTCACCACACTGCATTGGCCAGCTCCGAGCGGAAAACAGGAGGACGATTCCGAAATACCATTCACTGCCTCGAACAGAAGGATCTGCTGATTCGCGAGCAGTGTCCGAGGAGATCGAAGAGAGCAGACGACGAGAAGAGGATTGGGTAAGGAAGGGCGATCGAGGAGCGAAGACGAATCCCCGAAATACCAGCCTTCGAAGCCGGAGTTGTTCTGCTTACGGATCTGTGGAATTCCGAGTCGGGATTCGGAGAGACGATCCGGGGAGTGGATCGGGTGCGGAAACAGGGCGATTGATTCCCGCGGATCTCTGCTAGAAACGTTTGTTGGCGGAGTTAAACATCGGAGGCGATCGGGATCGGGAGAGAACAGAATCGTATCGCGGGGCGCTGGATCGTCGTCGACAGATGATGCTTTGCAGGATTCTGGAAGCTCTCTCTCCTCTCTCTCTCTCTCTCACAGTGTGTTGACTCTGGGGAGAGGAGAGAGAGAGAGAGAGAGGAGAGAGAGTGTAGAGAGAGAAGAGGGAGGTGTGAGTGTGGAAGAGAGAGGAAGGTGTAGAGAGAGGAGAGAGAGTGAAGAGAGAG
>JBBBWG010004536.1:11169-23788 GCA_037176905.1 Azolla pinnata
AAAAAACCACTACTTTGAAAGCATCATGGACGAGATTCTCATTGTTCGGTTAGAAACTCGCGAGGATTTGGGAAGAGCGCATATGATCAAACAGGTTTGGAAATGCCAGAATTTTCCTTCTGCAAGGTATCGATATATTTGTGAAAAATCATCCACAATCAACGTGTCCATAGGCAAAAATTACTTAAGAGGATAATATCAAAAGAAATGTGATCTCAACGTCGGTATTATCATCCAAGATTGTATGTACAATAGTACTTAGTACTTAGCTGGAAAAATGCATCATCACACACTTTATGATACAGGATTGAGAATGCGAGCTACTTGAGGTATGGGGAAAGGGGCAAGCCGATCGATACGACATCCAATTGTCCTAATGCTCCGGCCATGGCACCGCGGAATTCGGCCCGAATTCTCATGGGTCCGTTCTTCTGACTGAGCAAAGCCCGGATTAAGATCAATAGGATCAGGTCGTATCTGGTGTTCTCGTGTTCTCCATCTCCATCGTTTTCACGTATGTTTGCTTGTAGACACTCGAGAACTGTATCTGGCGATATATCAGCAAAGAGCTGTAATGCAGCTTCATGCCTTACCAGAAGGGTTGTTTGTCCTGACGAGTCCCCGACATACAACTGAAAAAAAATAACGACAGTAACACATCTGATAGGAGCTTCCCGATGATCAGCGTGTCTTCTATTCGATGGTTGAACCACAATTATTTTCACCTGTAATCATCTTGAACGGCTTGGATTAAGTTTCACTCGATTTCGTGAGACAGATAATTGATAGATAAGGCAATGTCAGCTTTTACAGCTAGAAGCTATGGAAGCTATGGCTGGGTTGCCACTTACCCCAAGATCAAGGGCATGTCCATATTGAAATCAATACCATTAGATCTCTCACTTTTCTTCAAAGGGACTTGTATAGAGGTCGGAGTTTTCATATCAAGACTGCTTTTTTTTATAGCATGTCGCTCCATATATCTTCTCATTTTCATACCGAAATTTTCATATCTTTCCATTTTCCTTCTATGATACTACACTAATTGTTTCTTCATGAGGACTGCAAGTATATCACATTCTTGTTTGTTTCTTGAAGTTGTCTCATGGGCCACGGTTGGCCTTCAGAAAACCTTCACAAATCTTTCGTTCTTTCTTTCTTTCTTTTTTTCACTCATATTTATCAAACCCCATATATCGCAGTACTCACAGAGGAAACATTATAGAGGAAAACAAATCCAGATTGCAGAAAATTTTCATGTATATCAAATATGTAGATAGAAGTGATTGAACTTACATAAAAAGGTTTGAATATTCGACAACCTTGATTTTTTGTTGTGCTGATGACGGCGCCATATGCATGATTACTGCAATGCTGGTGATCAACATTTGCACTACAGAATAAAACACAAGATTATGGGCTTTATCGATAATGCATCATGCATGGATCGATCCTCTTTTCAAGGAACACAAAAAAATGTTTGCCTGAGAAAAAACACAATGAAAAGAGTGTTTGTAAGCAACATTACCGCACATCATTATCGTCGTCCTCTTCACACCCATGACTTACAAGCTCTTTGAGAAGATCTTGAGCACGTTCTCCTTGTAGATGCTTGCTGAAGAATAGATAGTCACAATGACTCGGAACATGAATTTTGTTTCTTCTTTTGACATCATATGGAAGGAAAATCTCCCTGATTGTTGCATCAAATTCCACAGTGCAATCTTCTTGACAGGACAAAATGTCAAGGATACAGGAGCATTTCTTCACCTCCTTCTTGCATATGGAACTCTCCTTCGAATCACAAGAGCTTTTATTGGGTAAAGTTTTCATGATTCTTGAGATATGGTCAAGGAAGGATATAAGAGTCCATTGCGTTTTGCGAGCCCAGGCGAGGACATGCTTTGTTCTTTCTTCTACCAGAGGTCCACATTGTCCTGCTTCCTCGGTACCTGTGCCATCAGAGCACACGTATTGTAACCCTAAAGCCTAAACAGAGGCCAGCATTACTAGGCCTCTTGATGCATTTCTGTTCTGTGTCTAGAATCCGTGGTGCACTGAGCTTATATTTTCTTTCATTTGAGACGAAAATATAACAAAAATTGTCTAAAAAAGTGATGTATATGTGTCAGTCAGGATATGTGTATAGTGGTAAGATACAGGTACACTCCAAAAGAAACATGATTGATGTTACCAACCTCGACAAGAGAGAATAGCTTGTCGGTTCATCATTGGCATGACCATAGAAACTTGAACACTTGTTAACTCAAGTTGTCCTCTGAATTCTATAATCTTCATATCTTCATATGCATAAAATATCATTGTTAAATATGCACCAACAAAAGAAATTCAAGTTTAGCACGGAGTTGACAAGAAAATAGATTTTGGAGAAAATAAATGCCATTGCATGTTGAAGAAAATTAAAACTCTAAAGGAAGCAGGTTAGAGCACAAAGGTAGATTCCCTTACTTTGCATGAAAACAATTTCACCAGCGGATATGTTATGGCCAAGTGCAGTGTAATTCCACAACATCACTTTGATGTTAGAGCGGCTGCTATCACCAACATAAATGATGCTCCTGAGAGCCTCATTTCCTTTCAAAGTCCTTATCCTCTACAAAATACATGCAAACGCACATTGGTATGGAGTTACAAGCTAAACTCCACAAGACCTAAAGAACAGTAAGGTAATAAAGCATAATCCCTACGGTCTCACGATTATGACACCCTGATCAATCTTGACATAGTAGTTTCATATTCCAAAATTTGGTGATCCCTTGCTATTTTGGATCAAGCCCTTATGGTAGAATAATTTCTCTCTATTTCTTTCCATTGAAGGATTGGGTATTCAAGTTGAGTAAATGCAGATACTAGCATTCCATGGTTATAACTCTTGGCTCTACTTATGCTTCATAAAAGAAATTAAATTTACCAACCAAATGACAAAACTTTGGGTTCCAAACCTTCTCCGCCGAGATCAAATTGGGTCATGTCTCATGTTTACGACATGAGCATTGACTTAGTGTTGTGATAAGCAATACATACATACGTAACCGGTACAACATGATAACGTACATGGTTAACAAACAAATTAAACTAACCAACTAAGCAAAATGGCAAAAACTTGGGGCCCCAATTCTTCATCATTGAGACAAAAACGGAGCATGATAATGGAATGAGGACAAACATATGTTGTATTTGTAGATTAGCAATAATTAGTTAACTGACATAAACTTTGGATTAACCAGCTAGAATCAAGATAACCAACTAGATCAAGCTAACCAACCAAAACAAGATTCAATTAAATGTGCAGAAAGGAAGAAACCTGGGGTGTGGTGGAGTGGAGAACGAAAACAAGGAGCTGGACATGGCCTCCTTTGTTCCTTTCCATGTCGCCTAGCTCCACGAGGGGCCCATACCATGTCTGCCTCATTCAAATCCTCGTGCAAAATAAAACCCACCAAACAGAAACTTCAAAAAATCGGAACATCCACAGCCTGAATTTTCTGGTAATTCCGAGCGATGCCCTTGGGGTTTCGTTGGCATTATTTCCCGTTTCTCGTTCAGAGGTCTCTTCTAGATTCTTGAAACCCTAAACCCTATACTCTAAATCTTCCCCGATTTTCGGATTTCCTTTCTAGTGGGTTTCACTATTGGGTTGATTGGCATTGATTGGCAGAAGCAAACCCATGAGATCAAGAAGCTAGCTCCATCGACCAAACCTTGTGTTTTGCCCGGCATTTCATCGATGCAAAATCAAGCGGCGGATGCAATGGGACATATTGAAGCAAAATGAGTACATCGAATGCATATGCTGCAATGGAAGGAATGTTTGTCGACGGTACGAGGGGTCAAGCCATGACACACCACTGTTGTGGCTCAAAGATCGCTTCGTCGAATGTTGTGTGAGGCTAAACGGCGAGATGACATGCTCACTAGTGTCTCGTATTCGATGCAATGGTAACATGCTTGATTGGGCTTCATCGAAAGATGCTTTCGATGAGGGCATATATAGGACTACTCGCTTAGTTTGTCCGTCAGTTTGCTAGGTGAAAACCTGGAGATGTTTAGAGATCCATTCCCCATTAGGTCGAACAACTCTTCTCCAAAAGATTACAAGTAAGAAAAGGATCCTCGATCCGAGAATGTTGTTGCACCGTGGCACTAAATTTCCCAACAAAACCATTGAGCAAAAGGGATTTGAACAACTTGGATCAATCTTCAACTCATTACTGCCGATCACCTGTGCTTGTCGTCGACTCGATTGTGAATATTCCATCGAGTCGATCAGTGTTGCTCATCAGTCGTGGATTCGCTGGCTCCATCTCGGGTTTTTCCGTTTAACGCCCACACTGCTAATCGCATCGAGATTCTGAAAAACATTGCATCAGAAATCATCAGCAAGTCTTGTAGATTCAACTGAATCTGTCATGGATCTATGTAGAGATGGAGCATCTGCAGCAGGATATGGGTGATGGGTCCTTCTCTTCTTCGTCTAATCCTCGTCTGCAGGAGGATATGGGTGATGGGTCCTTCTCTTCTTCGTCTAATCTCTGTGTAGGAGGTTCTACAAGGGTTTACATGGAGCACAGGAACACAAGAAGAAGGAGATTGTGAGGATGGTGATGCTGATGAGGGTCTTTTTGCTACACCTTCATTCTCCTCCTCCCTCCCCTTCTGCTTCTCCCCCGTCTTCTACAACCATCTCAGCCTTCCAGAGCCTGAGCAGCAGAGGCGCTTCCTCTTTTTCTTCCGGATTCATCAGAACCTTGAAATTCCCAGGTGATCCTATCAACGCCCAAGAAACCCCCCTGGTGCGATCCAGTAAAGCTTGCTTTCATGGTAAGGCATTGTTGGAAAAGAAGGAGGTTGTGGACTCAATGGTAGTAGCCGTGAATCCATTGTCAAAGCTCTTACCTGGCCATGCGGTAAGCAGAGGTATACAGAAGAAAGAGGTATTCTCACAGAGCCAGAGCCAGAGCCAGAGCTGGTCAATCTCGTCACGACACGATGAGAAGAACACGGGCACAAATTACAGAAATAAAGGAAACCCGAAGCGATCCTCTCTGTTTGATCTTGCTGTCAGTAGAGAGTCCAAATTCGCGGAACATAGTAGGAAAGGTTCTTTTAACATGTTTAATGGCGAAGACGCTTCTGCAAAGAAGGGTTTTGATGTGGTAATGAAGGATGGAAATGTGAATAAGCAATGGGGAACTCAAGGATTCGGTGTCACAAAAGGGGATCTTTCTTCGAAGCAGTATTCTGACGCGTCATTGAAGCTCCTTCATGGTGACAGGAAGAAAAAAGAGCTCCATGAAAACAGAGACAGAGAGGATTATGTTCAAAGGTGGAATGAGATTGGTGGTACAAATACATGTGAAAGCAGTGGGTTTCATGCTACCAGCAGATATCGAACTCTGAACAATTCTGGGAGAGATCAGGTCACGAGCATGTCTAGAAGAAGGGTTTCAAACGAGGGCGAAACAAGGATCGCTTCCTTTGATGAGGAGACCTTTGTGGATTCTGAAACCATTGAACATAGGCACGGTAGGGAAGCAAAGATCATGTTCGATTCAGAAGGAGAATCTCTGGGCTTTTCAAACAATGAGCGTCTCCATAGAAACGAACTAAAGCAAAAATTTGTGATTTTCAACGTCAATTCAGCTCCTGTTAGGAATGCATCTTTAGATCAGGATGGGCACAGAAAGAGCAGTAAGAATATATTGAAGGCAAAGGATCTTTCCTTAAAGCCAATCAAAGGCGAGCCGCACTCAGAATATGTAGTAAGGAGGAAAAGCGTAATGAATGAGGCTGAGAATGCTTTGATGAATGATGTGGGTGATTGTGATTATGTCGGGGATGATTGGATTAAGAAGAGGCTAGGGTGGATTTGCAAAGAGATTCCTGTCTTAAAGGCATCTGGAATCTTTAAGATGCTGAATAAGCAAAGGACATGGATCAAGCAAGATCATGTATTGGAATTGATCGAGCATCTGATCCGGCTTGGTGAATTGAAAAGATCCCACCGGGTATGCTCAATTTATTTTCTCTTTTTCCATTATTATTCAACTTCTTAACACACACATAAAACTGTATTGTTGCATGCCAGTCTCATTGCTCATTTTTCATATAATAATTGGCTTGCAAGCTCTCAAATTTCTCTTCAGTAAACAAACTTAAAGATTAATCGATCAATTCAATCAAATCTTTCAATGGTGACAACTTTACATGATTACTAGGTCTTAAAGTGGATGCAACAGCAACCATTCTATGTATTTGAGTATGACTTTCACAACAATATGGCATATCTACTAGGACGAAACAACAAGATTTCAAGGTGCCAGGATGTGTTTGATGAAATCGTAAGGAACGGAATGTTCCCAAGGCAAACTGTGTTTACAGCCATTATCAAGGCATACCTCAGTGAAGGTGATAAGAAATATATCAGTAATGCTTTGAAGCTATACAATCAAATGCTACAGCTAGGATTAACTGTCAGTTCAAATTTGTCGGAAACACTTCTAAAGAGTCTTACATGCCCAAGTGGCCAATGGTTACAAGAGGCAGAGGAGCTGCTGGAGAAAATGAGAGATTCAGGATATAACATAAGCCAAGAGATGTATGGCAGAATGCTTGAAATCCATGGTAAAAGGGGTGATCATTACAAGGTTGATTCATTGATAAGCCAAATGGATGAGGAATATGTAGAAAAAGAGGTGAATGTCCTGAATGCAGTTCTAGCAGCGTGTGCTAAGGATGGTAATGTAAAGAAGGCGGAAGAGACTTGGGAAGAAATATTAGAACTTGGCTTAAAGCCTAATTGGAGAACTTATACATCTCTTATCAAAGTTTATGGAAAAGCCGGCTTGCCTAATGAAGCCTGGAGAATCTTTGTAAAAATGAAAGGAGAAAACGTTGTGCCAAACATCGTGACATATCAAGCCATCATTGATGTGATGACTGAAGATGGGAAAGAAATTGAGAAAGTCTTGCAGCTTCTCCAAGATGTAGAGCATAGTGGCCTTCGACCGCTTCAGCCATCATTTAATGCTGTGATGAGTATGTACTTGAAGCTGAAAATGTATAAAAAAGTTGAGGACATATTCAATAGAGGAAAAGCGGCAAATATCCGACCTTCTCAGGCAGCTTTTAACATGCTTATTACTTCATATATCGATCAAGGGGAGCTTGAGAAGGCCGAAGGTGTTTTCGAGCAAATGAAGAGAACAGATGGTATGGGTCCAAATTCTAAAACATATAATCTATTATTAAAGGGCTATGGTGTGGGTTGCTTCAGAGGAAAGGTGAAGGAGATTTTCGAGGAGATGACTGAAAGAGGATGTCAAGTAGATCCTGATGTGAAGAGTCATATTAAGTCAATGGTTGGTGTCAAAAAACTTGATCTTTTAGAAAAGCAAAAATTGAAGCTCACGGATGAGCAACGAGAAATAATACCAGGATTATTACTAGGTGGTGCAAAGATGGAAAACCCAGAGGGAGACCATTGTTTTGAGCTTCATCTCGAGTTCGATTCAAAGAATCAAGTCTCTAACATAGTCAGAGGTCATCTCGCTTTTCTTTTCCAATCATGGTTGAAGAATGAAGGAACGTTTCCATACATTGAAGGTGAACAAAGTGACCCGGAAGAGCATAGTGCTAGCTCTGTTATTACACGATTGGAAACCATCAGCCATTCCTCATTTAAGTTTTATGCTAATCAGTATAGGCCTAATGGCGAAGCCGCCATTCCAAGACTCATACACCGTTGGTTGAGACCTCGAACATTGGCCTATTGGTACATGTATGGTGGCTACAGATGCCCAACAACTGGTGGTATTGTTCTCAAGGCAAACAAATATCCTGTGAAACAGATAGAACTAGTAGTAAAGACTTTGAAGACGAGGACAATGGAATGTAAACGAAAGAAAAAAAGTAACGGAGACATCATACGGATTGAAGGAAGGTCTGCAGGATGGCTATGGAAGCTCATGGAGCCACACGTGCTAGCCACTGTAAAGGACCAACTGAGGCCTCGACAAGTCTTCACTAGCCCATGCACCGAAGGTGTGTTCATATCTTCTCCTTCTTTCTTTTTTCTTCTGTCTGTGAAATTTCACAAACCCCCCAATATCCAAGGAATTTCATTAATTTTATTTTCCTAAAATGAAACTTGGGATAGGTTGCCATTTCTGATAAATCTCATGGTATTATCACAAAGGAAAGAACTGGAAAGAACATGCCAACCTTTTTTTATATGCTAAATAACTTCTTATCCACATTTTTATGTACTGCAGGTGATGTTGTGATAGAAAGTAGTGATGAAGATGATTGGGAAGATTTGGAGGAAGCAAAACGTGAAGAAATCGGTGAGATGTGAAGATCTAGTCTCTTGAAGAAAAACGCTCTTTTTGCGGTATGTATTCATGTAACTTTTTGGGGGAAATATTAGAGATTCATCACACATCCATTCATCAAGCTGGAGAGAGCTTTACATGACGGCTTTGCCTATGCGAGTGCTGTAGATTGCAACTTGACACACATAACAAGTAACCTTGAGAGTCGCCATACAAATTGTATCCCTTGTTGAGGAAACAAACTTTGTTTCTTTAAATTGTTGTGCAGTATCCTGTGGTACAATTGTTACATGCCAATTGAGCGGAATTGCATCCAAAAATATAAAGGGATTGTTAAAGATAATGTGTAGCTCTTGACACCAGGTTGAGTATTCACTTGATCAAGAATGTTAGAAAAACATTTACTAATCTTCACTGATAGCTTTACTACAAAAAAACCTGAAAGCAAAAGATTGAAATATCTCTGCTGGGTTCTTGTTTCTTGTTTTTACACACCAGCAAGGCATTTGAAGCTCTGCCATGTATATACCGAGAGTTCTCATTGGTGGGTGCATCTCATCACACGGTTCAGAAGAAAGTTCTGCTTTTCTTTTTCCTAGATGCAATATTGGTGATTGTCAATGTCAATGGTGTCATCTTGAGAACAACTATTTTTTACTAATGCTTACCTGTTATAAGTGTAGTTACATTTTGTTGACTAATACTTACCTGTTTCAGGTGTACTTAGGTATGGAAGGAAATAGTTGAGATATTTTGAATGTTGATGCACTAGAGCATATTTCTTAGGCAAGTAAAGGATAAATAGGGATGGAGGTACAGAGCTATGTTGATGAGATAACAAGGAGAGGGTCTCTTTGAAACTGTAAACAGCATTTGGGTGTTGCCAGAATGAAGGTAAAGTGCATTATCCTGTTTGATATGAAAGACTTTCCAACATTTCTTATTTCTCTTGAAAGACTTTCACAAACAGCGATGGCTTAAAATGTTGTTACATTTGTTGTGAAGCTCATGCTACAAATTGGACTATGGTGTGAATCATTCATCAAATGTTCTGGGACATGTTGAGGGATACCTAACTTGAAGATTACTTACAGTATGCTAAAATGACTTTCGGCGATCAATGTTATCTAGGTACATGGCTAATCTGGTATGACTTCAAATATGACAGACATCTTTTTTGCTATATTTTAACCACGCTGGTGAAAGACTCGTAGGTAGGGCCATGCAAAGATGCTTCACTTGGTGGCGCATTTAGCAAAATGCTCTTCTTAATTTAGAGACTACCTCTAGAAATAGGGGACTACTCTCAACATACTTTAAGTCATTCACAAATTGTTTACTACGAGTATCGCATAAACCAAATCCAATATCAAGACTATTAACATTCTTCTTGAGCAAAATATGCATTGCTACTTTACATGCTAGCAGATGAGGTAAACATCATTTTTGTCAGCAAGTCCCATATAAAGCATGGACTTCTTTAATTAACTACTTAATACATGCTGGTGTATATTATATAGGGAGAGAACACATCAGACAAATAGTTTGAAGAACAATGACTTAAAGAACATGAAATGTTGAAGGGGTTTTGAATAACAAAAGAGCCAATTAGGAGAATATACCAACCAGTGTTTAGGGGAGAACATGCTCATAATTGTACCCTTACAGTTTGTAAACTGCGTATATAAATAGCATGGTTGATAAAAACCTAACTTTTCAATCTAAAACAACCAAAGCAAGCTGAGCCTCATTATCCATGCATCCATCCATCTAGAGGTTCCTTCCCGCACCAGGCTTCTAAGAGACCCATCTTTGGATGCCTAGCCAAGCTTCACGTATTATCGAATAACTGAGATGAACTAACCTTTTCTTTTTTGTTTTCTTCTTATGGGGAACCTCCTTCAAGAGAGCATTGTCAGAGAGGCATCTCAAGATACTGTTTTCGATGCATTTACTAGTGGAGCAGAACCACAAAAACCCCGCGTACTTGTTGCGCTCGCCGCCACCCTTGAACGACTGGTAGTGAGGAATGAAACATCTGTAGAAGACATTTCGGGCCACCCCAAACTAACTGCCTTTCATGGCTCCCAGACACCAACTATAAGCATCATCAAATACCTTGAACGCATACACAAGTACTCTAAATGCAGTCCATCTTGCTTTCTTTTGGGCTTCATATACATCGATCACTTGGTTCACAGACAGCCTGATGTTCCCATTACTTTGCTCAATGTCCACCGGCTCCTAATCACAAGCATAATGGTGGCAGCCAAATTCCTTGATGATGTGTGAGTTTCATTATCTCATGTTTTGGCTCTCCATAAAAAACCGGTCTAGGGTTTAGGCTGTACTGCTTATGACTTGTTTGATTTTCTGTTAAAAGAAAAACTCCAATCTTATTGAAAACCTCTGTTTGTGAAAATTTGCCATTTGTCCCTTGAAAGCTTATTACAGCTCATGGTTCATGTCCATTCAATAGGCATTACAGCAATGGCTTCTATGCACGTATCGGCGGTATAAGCAATGGAGAACTTAACAGTCTTGAGCTTGATTTCTTGTTCTGCCTCGACTTTCAGCTCCATGTGACATCCAACATGTTTGAAGGCTATTGCACATACTTGGAGAAAGAGTTGACGCTTGCTGGAAAAACCATTCCAGGCTCCATTCCATGCGATGTTGACAAGATCCAGGATTATTATGACCAAGAACCAGGCACGGGAGATACTGGAACTCATACTGGAAACCTGAGAGCTTCACCAACCAAAAGCTTGCTAGATTGTTAAAACATATTTGAGATAGGTACGGTAAAAGCATGAATTTATGTGTTCGAATCCTGTATCCTTAAACAGTATACTCTCTTCATCACATTTCCAGCTCCTTTAGCCCAGAATTCTACAAAAACCTGTACAGTTTTACGATGATGACTCTGAAGGCCTTCTTTTGATCACATCCTTGACTCGAACTTCCCATTTTAGCCAACCAAACTTGGCTGCATCTCCCATCTCCAAAAGATGTTCGAATTTTTTAGAAAGTAATAATGTCATTTCAGTTTGATGATCCAACAACATCATCTTTATCTAGCATGTGACGGTCACATTGGATTGATCCAAGTATCTGAATACAACGCTACAGTTGAGATTTTCCTGCAAAATATATTCAAAAGAAATGGCACTCCAAATTTAGCAGTATGCTCATGTGAAGAACACAAAGAGAAGATTACAAAGAAAGGAAAAGTTAACCTGGATCGATGGGAAATACACCCCAGCAATCTCGAAATGGGCCGAAATTGGACCCCTAACTTGCAAAGATATAACATCATTTGTATAAGCATCAACCATAATTGGAGACCGAAGTGATTCTGGGACTGGTTTTGGGACATCAATGAGCAAGATCCTCGTCCAGTTGGTGGAAGCAAGAGGCTTTTGTCGGAAAGCCCCCGTTGTGAACCTCCCTAAACTCATATTATGGGTACTGCATCCGAACGAGGTGTTGCTGTAGACAATTGTGAACTTGTCGCTGGGATTCCTTGCCAGGAATATGAAGTCAATGTATGCAATGATGTTGATGGCATAGTATTCAGGGCTCTCCTCCTCGATCCTGTTGATCACTGTGTAGTTGTACACTCGTGCACTATGCAGCCTCACGCTGATGTCTACAGGTTTGAAGTAGATGAGGACAGTCACCATAGCCCCAAACACAGATAGAACGAAGAAAATGAATCCCACACAGCAAAAGAACTGCTGGAGATCGAAAAATGCATTGCATCTATCATATGCATTCTTTGGGGCATTTCCCTCTTCTGATTCTTCCCCTTCCCTTTCTCCTCCTCCTCCACCTCCTTCTTCTTCTTCAGGGAATCCTTCCTGTGAAGCATTTGGTTTCTCATCCTGCTCCTCCTCTCCATTATCATCCTCCATTTGGCGTTTCATGCTTCATTTTCCTGTGATCTCCAATCCTCCTCTCTCGTCTTTCTCATGGAATTTCAAATAAGCCTGACCATATACCACATCATCTTGATTGAGACATGCATGGTTCTTCCACACATCCATAAAATAACATGCAACAATCACACATACACAAAAACATCCAGCATAAACAAACACATACTCATCATCTTGTTTGAGCCATGCATAGTTCACACATCCACAGGATAACATGAAAAATCACCCACGCACGCACACAAGATAACATCCAAAACTGTAATTCAGCATGCACAACCGCTTACAAGAACAGCATCCAACCTAAAAGAGAGAAAAAAACAGAAT
>JBBBWG010004547.1:0-17367 GCA_037176905.1 Azolla pinnata
TCGATCGTTAGCATCTCTCCCTCGTAACGATCGAGATCCCGGTCGATCGATCGATCTTTAGCATCTCTCCATCGTAACGATCGAGATCCCGATCGATCGATCGATCGTTAGCATATCCATCGTACGAACTTCGATGATGGGCAAGAACCCCGAATTCCGATCGGAGCGAGCGAGCGTGAGAAGCTCGGCCGGCGTCTCGTCGGGGCGGCAGCGCCGATCGATTCGGATCGATGCTGTCTATCGTTTCGGTGGGCCGCATGCATTGCCATCATGAATCGAGCAAGAACTTTCGAGTCTTCTCGTCGGGTGGCGGCGGGATCGATCGATCGATCGATCGATCCCCGATGCTATCTAGTATCGCTTGATGGGCAGCATGCATGCATGCATGCATCATCGATCGAGCAAGAACTTTGAGTCTTCTCCAGTCGGGCGGTGGGATCGATAGCTATCTATCGTCGTTTGATGGGCAGCACGCATGCATGCATGCATCGATCGAGCAAGAACTTTTGAGTCTTCTCGTCGGGCGGCCGCGGGATCGATCGATCGATCGATCCCGATGCTATCTATCGTTTGATGGGCAGCATGCATGCATGCATGCACCATCGATCGAGCAAGAACTTTAATGAGTCTTCTCGTCGGGCGGCGGGAGCGATCGATCGATCGATCGATCGATGCTATCGATCAGTCGATGGGCCACTACGCATCATCGGCATCGTTCTCGAGCGAGAACTTTGAGTCTTCTCGTCAGGCGCGGGATCGATCGACGCTATCGTTTAAATGTGCGGGGCACATGTGCATTTGATTGAGCTCCTCCCCTTTTTCTCCCTTGGCCGCAGGATCCGGGCACGCCCCCGGCCACGAGGCGGTGGACGTCGATCGACGTCGGGACCGAGATCTTCATCAGCCGGCAGACCGAGACCGCGGAATGGCTTGTCAGCGACTTCGACGTGCTCGAGGTCAAAGCCGAGCCCGCGAGGTGATGGCACAATGGCGGCGGCGATTGCGGCAGCACTTCGGGTCATGCTGATGATCGATCGATCGATCGATCGATTGATCGATGCATTGCATGCATGCATATGTACCACCGCCTTATTGTATTGGAATCGATCTGACCCTAGTCCCCGTCCCCGCAACCCGATCCATCCATCCATCAACGTCTCTCCATCCCACACAACATCCTATCCATTCATCTACATACATGCACTCCTTGCTTGCTCTTGTACTCCGGCTTCCGTTGTATTCTCCAACCAAACCTGCGCTAACCCAATTCAATTCTTTGGTCTTCTGCTTGCTCCTTCATCCCCCCCGTGTCATCGAGAGATTCTCGTTTGCCGCTTCCCGTCCGATTTCGAACTCGCATTGCCGCAACACGCTGGAGCGGCAAGGCTCGGGCTTGCGTAGCTCATCGTCTGGCGCTTCGATCAATACACACTGTTCCTGCTTCACGGGTCCGACATTTTTGACGACGCGAAGCATGTGCAGAGCCTAGAGTGATACGATCGTGCGTGTTTGGGTTGCGTTGCGTTGGAGGGCGGAATCTATACCTAATCTTCGATTGGATGTGAGATCAAGCACCTGAGCGATATATATATCGAGCGATTTCGATCCTATCCATTCAGACGCTATCGATGAGTGAGGGCTTGAGCTCGACGACAAAAAAACAAAAAAAACACCCGGTTGGGGAAGGCTACAGGAACCTTACCCAAAAGGCCATATCTACACACACACACACACACACACACACACATTGGCAAGTTGTTGTAAGTGCTGTATGGGGGCCATTCCTTGGAGTGCCTGATGTGTGGAGAATCTCGGAATCTCGTGCGACAAAAGGCCCTCCCGTGGTTACAATGTGCGCGTGGGAGGAGCGATATTTTGCGAGCTAGCTAGCGCACTTTCGAGCGCGAAATCGGCGAGCAGCATCTCATGGATAGTGTGTGTGTGTGTGTGTAGTGTGTGTTTGTACGTGTACGCGCGCGTGCGTACTTACGTATCCGAACTCCACACGCGTACGTACTTGCGTATCCGAAACCCAATTGTACGAGAAGTGCGATCCTAACTAGCAATGATCGAACGGAGATGATTCGTGTGTGTGTGGGGGGGCGCCGCTGCGCAATCACGCGCGAGTACTTAGCGCATCGGGAAAGCTGCGCCTGATTGGGCGCGCCGCCGCATTACGGATTTTCCAATCGCTTCTCTCGAGACAAACGCATCGATCGGAAGGGCACGCAAAATGTGATCGTCGTGGCATCCCGATCTCTATCCACGGTTCTATACCGCCCCAAGACCCCCCCCCTCGGAGTTGGTCTCACACCACGAAATGCCGCCGTTGGACGATGAGCAGTGGGCCTTGTACAAAAGGGACTTGAGAAGCGCAGAAAAAACACGGGTTTGCGCCACCACGCTCTTTCGACGAAATTAGGTCGGCCGAAAAAAGAGCCTTGCAAGAAGCTCATGCGCAGTGCACACATCCGTGACATGTGTGCGAAAGAATGAATGAATGAATGGATTGGATTGGATTGGATCGGATTGGCTGGGATGGGATCGGATCGGATCGGCTTGGATCAGATCGGAAATGTGGAAATCGGATCGGAGCTGCGCTCTATTTCGGCACACGTAAACCCCATGTCAAGCACTAACCGAAAACGGACGGACGCATGAAGTATGGGACCCGAGCCGAATCGACGCAACGCCGTGGAATTGCGACGAGCTTCTCTCGCGCTTCTCACTTAAACTATTCCGCAATGCGGATTGCGTGTCAGTCGGTCGGTCAGTCGGTCTGTCAGTCTGTTTGTCTGTATGCTGCATCGCCTCGCTCTTTCTCTCTTCGCTTGCTTTGCTTTTCTTTCTTTCCAAGAAATGCAGGCACGAGGTTCCCGAGTTTCGAGAGATCGGATGTCGATCGGATCACAGACAAAGCCTGTGGAATCGTGACCCCGCTTCCGGAGCTTTGATCCGTAAGGCCAAAGGAAAGCCCCGCCAAACCGCTGTTAATCTATCTCTGTATGCTGGATTTGTTAGGCGCCTCCCACATACAGACGTCATGGCACCTGGAGCTTTTCAATCATAGCAACATATAGATAGAGCAGAGCAGAGCAAAGCTAGGGCAAGAGACAAGATACCGACACACAACCACAACCACATCAGATTGGCGACGGAGGTGTATTTGATGCTGTTTTTTTTTTTTTTTAAAAGACTTTGATGAGGCTGGTAGGTGTCGCGAGCTAGTTCCGCGGAGGATTAAAAAGTCTCGTCGTCGCTTCAATCGCTTTGGCAGTTTCTACAAGTGTGAACCGATTGATCCGAGGGACCTGCAGGCGCGGTCACAGGCTTTCCTGCCGTTTTCACATGCGATCTTCCCGATCGACTCGATTCCGTGCCCATACTCGGCCCCCGCCGGCGACGCTTCCTCGTTCGTGTGCAGAGAGAGCTTCTCTGCCTTCGGATTGGTTCCAATCTCTTGCTGATTATTACGCAAGCGCCTGTGTCCCGAATCATCTCCTGTTGTGTTCTTTCGGGGGGGGGCGCGAATTCGATCCGATCGATCCCAAACCTCGTATTGCAAATTGTCATCAGGACCACGATCATCCGCGGATCGCAACGTTTTCATGCATCCCTGTGCACTTACTCGATGCTACCTCCTCTGGTTTTGTCTTTGTTTTTTTTCGTTGTTTTTTCCAACGATTCCGCTTATGCACAGGAGACAGACGGTGGTAAAGCACGAGAGCCAGACGTGGCTCAAATTGGCAAAGCCTGGAAATGCCAGAGGAAGCATCCGACCGTCAAAACACCAAGGATTTGGAAGGAGATGGCGCGGGACCTGATTGAATCGAATCGATCGGAGATCAGAAAAAAAAGAACATCGGAGGGGATCTGACATATTTCCGATCAGAGGTTAGGAAAAACATCCCGATCCTATCGCAAAAACATCTACGAACCTCGGATCTCTCTACTACTATACTCTCCGGTAACCGCTCTTCGGAGAAGTGAGAAAAATCCGATGGGCGAGAATTCTCCGATCACCAAAGACAATCTGCAGAATTATGATCGTTTTTCTGCCACTCCCTTACATTCTCGATTGAGAAAACAATTAGCATCTTCGCGGCTTGTTGATTGAGCGGGATGGTTTGGATTGGCCATCCAGCGGCGGAGATCTGACATATGGGTAGTGCCAGAAGAGTTCGATGATCTTCATGAGAGCTGACGATGATGACGACGGCGGCAATGACGATGATGATGATGATGATGATGATGATCATGGTTATGATGATGATGGTGGTGATCATCATCATCATCACCCCATCATCACCATAACCACCACTAGCATCATCATCACCATCACCATCATCACCATCACCACCACCACCATCATCATCATCACCACCACCACCACCACCATCATCCTCACCATCACCACCATCACCACCACCACCACCACCACCATCATCCTCACCATCACCACCATCACCACCACCATCACCACCATCACCATCATCACCATCACCACCACCACTATCATCATCCTCAGCATCAGCATCAACATCACCACCACCACCATCATCATCATCCTCAGCATCACCATTCACCATCATCATCACCACCATCACCATCATCATCAGCTCCATCACCATCATCATCATCACCACCACCAGCACCATCATCATCATACTCACCATCGCCATCACCATCATCATCACCACCATCATCACACCACTGTCATCATCATCACACGATCGCCATGATCACCACCATCACCATCACCACCATCACGATCATCATCATCACCACCATCATCACCATCATCACACCACCGTCATCATCATCACACAATCGGCATCATCATCATCAACCATCACCATCACCCACCACCACCACCATCACCATCATCATCATCATCACCACCACCGTCATCATCATCAACCATCACCATCACCATCGCCACCATCATCATCATCATCTGCGTCATCATCTCAATGAAGTTTTTCCATGAGAACTGTGTTTTCTTCATGACATGGCTTCTTCTTCTTCTTCTTCTTCTTCTTCTTCTTCTTCTTTGAGACAATTCAAACATCTCTGTCTCTGTCTCTTTCTCTTTCTCCCTTCCTCTTTGTTTGTTTGCTGTTCTCCATTTGCCCACCAGATCAAAGCTCTGATTCCCCCAGAATTATAAATCAATTTGAATCCCCTCTGTCCTCCTCCTCCTCCTCCTCCTCCTCTCTGGCTTTTTCCTCTTCTTGCACTTCCCCATCTCAAAACCACCATTACAGAGATGGGCGACGTTGACACTGTGAAACCCTAATATAAGAAGAAGAAGAAGAAGAAGAAGAAGAAGAAGAAGAGGAGGAGGAAAGAAAGAAGAAGAAGGAAGAAAGAAGAAGGAAGAAGGAAGAAGAAGGAAGAAGGAGAATAAAACTTGGAACAGATTCACACAACACACACCCATACAGTGAAACCCTAAAGCAAAGTAAGCCCATCTTTTCTTCATTCAAACGCTTTCCTGGAGGAAGGAATTGCCTGCTCAAGAAGGGATTGCTTTGCTCCCCTGCTAATTATAGAATCGCCCACCAATTCAAAAAAGGCTTATTGCCACAGGAGATTTCCTTTTCTTCTTCTTCTTCTTCTTCCGAGATTTCTTTATGCATATCCATATCCATTACCTATATCTCCTCTGTTAATTCTCTTCCCTCTCTCTCTCTCTCTCTCTCTCTCTCTCTCTCTCTCTCTCTCTCTCTGCCATGGGTCAAAAAGAAAGATCACAACAAAAGAATGAGTACAGATGATGTCATCTTGGAGCTCTCCATTGAGAGAGAGGGTCGCATTGATCGGAGCACAGATCAGTTGATGCAGGACCAATTCAACGCTACGATTTCCGTCTCACCCTTCACATATCAGCATTGGTATACTCTCCAGATTGTTTTGCTGGGATCCATATACTTGTTGTTTCTAGAAATCCATGCCGCTGTCGTCTCTGGAGAAATCGATACATTCTTTGGCTAATTCTAGATTTCGTGCATTCTCATTATAGTTGGAATGTATGCATCCTCGTTTGCTCTAGGGTGGGCGGATTTTGATCCACGAGTTCTTACGAGATGATACGATCCTTTATTTTCCATAATGTTCTGAATTGTGTGCATCCATCCCCTTTGGAATTTTGAATTCGCAAAACTCTCATTTTGATGACTATGTCTTCGATTCGTTTCCTTCTGTAAATTCAGCATCGCATACATTTCCTTTTAATGGTGAGAAGGACTGATGCACTCTTTTCGTGATTTAGAATCGGGCTATGGAGTCTTCTCCTGCAGTAGACTCCTTTGACTCTACTTCTCCTTCATCCGGGACACCCTCCAACTCTGGCCTAGGTATGCCTAATCCACTTTGTTACGTTTCTCTTCGGTGGTCGAATTTCTCCAAATTTTGAATGCACAAAGATTAATAAGGAAATAATTTCATGTGCATAAAGGATTTGAGAGATCCCTTTACTTGCCCGAACGGAATTCTCTCGGATTTGATTACCACAGGATTCAGGAAACAGAGTCACATCCATTGATACATTTTTTTTCCCAGAAATCAAAAACAATTTTGGATTCTATCTTATAGAAAGATCTCGGAAGAAAAGGATCCATGACATAAATGATGCCTTCAGCGAACTCTGTAACCAATATCCTTATTTGATCTGTCATCACAGAGGAGAGTAAGGAAGATTATACAGCAATATTAGAATTCAGGAAAGAAGAAGATATCTCAGATCTTCATAAAGAGCTTCTTTTAATGTATATCCTCCTCATTATGTGGAACTGTGGAAAGGACAGATGTGTGTGTATTTAAATTGCATCATTAGACCTCAAGATGGGAGGAAGAAATGGCATATATTTTCGGACCTCATGCTTTGATACAACCCATTATCCTGCTGAACGCCAAAACACGAGATACTGTTAGTTGAAAGCATCATGTATAGTGTGCGCAAATATATGTTTAATCCTGGAGCTAGTTCTCTCCATGATATGCAGCATTACTGAAACAGCATTATTCTTATAATAAAATGTATCTTGAGTTTTTGATTTGTTTTGGGGGCCTTTTTCTTTCCGGCAAGAGAATGGTAGCAGCTCAATGTCATGCTTTGATACAATCCATTATCCTGTTGAACTATTAAACACAGAGCACCATTAGTTGTAAGGAATCGTGTTAGAACTATGTTTGATCATGGAGTTAGCAGCATCGGAGTTTAAAGTGATTCTTATAATAATAATGTAATGCTGTGTTTTTTCTTCTCATTTTGGGGTTTTTCTTTTCGGCAAGAGAACGGAAACAGCCCAATATCATTCCTTCGGTTTCTGATCTCGAATGCAGCAGCGGGATCGGTAATCGGTAAGGGAGGTGCAACAATTAGTGAGTTCCAAGCCCAGTCAGGTACCAGGATCCAACTCTCTCGCAACCATGAGTACTTCCCTGGGACAACTGACCGTATAATAGAGCTGAGCGGCACGGTTGATAGGATTCTTGGGGCTTTTAGTCTTATCCTCACCAAAATCCATAATGAGGTATACACTGTCCTTCTCACACCCCGTCCCCCTTGTGGCTTGAAAGACTGTAAAAATTCTCCTTTTTTTGTTTGTCTGTTTATTTTGATCTGTGATAGTTTCCTGTGTTGTGGAAGCTCTAAAATTTTCATTCTTGTTTGTATCGATCTGTTACGGTTGCCTCTGGTGTGGAAGCTGTAACAATTTCCCTCATTTTCTTGCTTGTATAAATGGATGTGGAAAGGTGACTTATGGAAGGGATTAGAAGGTTTACAGCCCTTTCAGCAACAAGCATTGATGGTCTTTTGAGTTTTCTTCTTATTTTCTTCCTCTTTTCATCTTTATTTGCATAGAATGATCAGGAGACAAAGCCAAAGGCTAATCAAGTCAAACTGGTTGTGCCTCATGTTGTCTGCGGGGCTATCATAGGCAAGGGAGGTGCAACTATCAGGTAAAGTCCAAAGAGATGATTTTTTTGTGTGTGTTAGATTGACGTGGCATATCTTGGATTTTCAATTGCAAATCACTCGATATTGTTTATTCCAAGTATGCGTAATGAAAGGTTAATAGTTCATGGTTCTACCACGGAAGTCAGCATCTATGTGTATCCTGTGCATCGCTTGAGTTTATAAGGTTGCACTCCATCATGCATTTGCATTGTTCATTGATGAATTGTATATGCTCATTTTTCTGTTGGGATGGTTTTGGAACCACCATGGAAACAGGAGTTTCATAAAGGAGACCAATGCCAACATAAAATTATCATCCCCAGAAGATTCTATTCCAGGCACCCGAGATAGACTGGTTACTGTGATTGGATCTTTGGAAGAGCAATTGCATGCTGTAACACTCATTATGAAGAAGATTTCGGAAGATTCAAACTATCTGCAATGTCCATTTGCACCTTCCATATACACAGGCAAGGCAACAATGTGTGTATGTGCACAATGCCCATACCCATACATACATTTTACATAGTTCAAGGCTTATATATACACATAAAATGCCACATGCTATTGTATTGGATATTACGTATTGCAGGTTTATTTTCTAGTACGGACACATACGTATGCATGTGGATACATACATACATACAATACATAAATACATAAAATACATACATCTATGCACGTCTAATTGATTGCATTGAATTGGAACTTCCTAAATCGGCCAATACACACAGGAAAAAATATGTGGGGCTTGAACCAGCAATTCCAAGGACCATACACGGCAACACCACCTCCATTCACATACGGCAGCACCACTAGCCCTTATGATGGATATCCAATGAAGGTGAATGTTTCTCATGAGCTGAAAACATAGCCGGAAAAAAACAAATCCTTTCTTAAAGACCGAAAAGAGAGATCTGAAATTCGTGTCTGCTCATTTTGCTTAGGGTATTATGGCTCCTTATATTCCAGTGCATAGTGCACCACTTCAAGTGAGGGTTCCCATTGTACCAGGCAATTCGCCGAGCATGTGCATTATGATGCGCGTTCAAGATGAGTGCATTGGGGCTATTGTTGGGCGAGGAGGCAAAACCATAACTGACATCCAGCAGGTTTTGAATCTTTATGTTCATTAACCATATATATAAATATATATATATATACATGCATCATTGCTTTTCTCTGGTGATTATTTACTTGAATCGTTGATATTCATCTTCTAACCTTGCTTTTTATCTTTCTTGATCCCTGACATAAGATGTATGGGGTTCATATCAAAATATACGATCAAGGAGATTTCTTTTCTGGTACGCCCGAACGGTAAATCTTCTCTGCCATTTTTTGGGGGGTCCCCTAGCTAACTACCTTTTTGTGGATGTTGTAAAACTAGGGTAAAGCTGGTGAGAAAGAGTGTTTAGGGATGTTTTCATGGTTAAAAAGCATTAGTAAAACTAGGGAAAACCAAAAGGAAGAAAGTGTAATTGGATGTCTTCACAATTAAAAAGAATTGATTAAACTAGGGTGAACCCAAAGGAAGAGTGTTTTTTCATGACATACATCCAGATGTTACGAAGAAAAAGCTTCTATTTCTTCGGGGATCCGTTTTTATGTCTTCTGATTTAACCTTTGATTTTCGATGCAGCACAATAGCCATTATTGGAAGCCTGGAGAGCATATATGCGGCCCAGCATATGATTCAACAGAAAATAAGCCAATCCTCACTGGTTGATCATACCAAATGACTCGGCTCTTTTTGTTCTATTGGTGCGCTCCATACAACCAAAAGGCTCTCCCAATGTGCGATGAATCAAGAGGAGACATTATTACAGTTCCTAGTAAAATCTTTACATGTTCATCAACCTGTCAAGAGTCAGCATCACATACGCTAGGAGAGCTCATCAAACTGATGAGATTTTCCTTATGGAAAAAGCAAAGCAATACTATTTTTTCACAGCGGAACATGGGTTTTTAACTTGTGTAACATTAAAGCTTGATTTTTGTTGAGTGCCACCCTTTTCTTCTCAATATCTGTTTTGGATTGATGATAAGACTCAGTTTTTTTTTTTTCCCTAAGCTGGGGTAAAACAGGGGAACTGTGATTGATTTGGACCGTATTTATAACTTTGCAAACGCTTTGTACAATTAGACCTGTAAAATGTTGAGTTTTTCTATGCTTTACACACTTTCAAAGCTCAATGGTTGAGTGTGGTGGAGAACGGTTCAATGCGGTAAAACACACATCATTTGCCTAAAGAATCAAGCTATTCTTATACTTACCGGATAATGTACTGTTTTGTGGCACGGGGGAGAAACAAATGTCTTCCCAAAGCACAAAACAAGATCAATGTAAAGTGCAAAGCTCAAGAAAGCATGCACATATTTTAAGAAGATTCTTTTAGAGAACCGGCCAATGAGCCCTTCTATGACAAATGCAAAGCTTCAAAGCCATGCTTCTTTCACATACTACACTACACTATGATAGCAATTGCTGTATGCTCTAATCGTCAAAGTCCATTGTCTTGCCAGAAATAGAAGTAAAAATACACTAAGAATTTGTTGAAAGTCCATTTTGAGAAATTGAGACACTATCCACAAGTTTTTGTTCCTTGTGTTCTGTTTTTTGTTTCTTTTGCTTCTTGTTTTCTGAGCTTCACCATCTACACTCTCCAATGGAGCTGGTCATGGGCGTTGGGCGGAGCTTCTTCACACCTCTGCCGTCCCACAAGAGCAGCTGCTGCACCGTCTCAAGAATGACGTGCTTCTGCTCAGCCTCGCCATTCTCACCTCAGGTGGAATGCACCCTTTTCTCATTCTCCGTTCCTTGTTCTTGCTAAATCAGTGTCTTTCGCTGGAATTTCTCTCTTTCTGATTCAAGTAGGCGGGTCGAGAGAAGAACGGCATGATTCTGTCATCCTTTTGCATCATAAGTAAAGAGCAGACAATGTGGCCAGTGATTTGTTTCCACAAACATATGAATACGACATTATGTTTCATGCATATTGATGCACAAATGCAGTTGCATGCACATCATAATTTACAGCGTATGCATACGCATACACACATACTTGTGAGATTGTGTTTAGGTAGAAAATGCGGTGAAGTCATTGCAACCCTGTTTCCTGGAAGTGGACCTCACTGTGGCTACTCTTATGAACAAAGTTCTGAAAGCTTATTCAAATGCCAGGATCGGCCCTCATGTGAGTCCAATTTTTTTTTTCCTCCCCGTTTTGTTGGAACGTGTCAGTAATTGGCAAACCTGCTTGTACTTTTTGGTACTTTGTGTGATATGTTCGATCGATTTCTCAGCCCAAGAGCTTTTTAATGGACCTATTTTGGTCAGCATTTTAGTGGCTCCACTGGCTATGGCCATAACGATGCTGGTGGACGCGAGGCACTTGATAAGGCATTTGCTGAAATAGTTGGAGCTGAGACAGCCATTGTCCGTTCTCAAGTCAGCATTCTACATACACTATCTTGCTAAAACAAACACGTGTTATAATCATATTTTTACATGTCATGCGAATCCGAATTTATGTTGGAAATTTGACAGTTCTTCTCTGGAACTCATGCCATTGCTTGTGCTTTATATGGCATCTTGCGACCTGGACAAGAGGTATGTGTTCGATAAAATCATGTTTTTAGATTAGATGATCTCTCTTAAGGAAAGGGGTATTTGATAATACGTTGGTTACATGGCTATCCTTGTCAATTAATGCAATCTTCAGCTTTTGTCAGTTGCAGGAAAGCCATATGACACATTAGAAGAGGTCATTGGGCTACGGGGAACTCATGGCCATGGTTCTTTGGCTGAATTGGGTGTCAAATACCGGGAGCTCGGAGTGAGTATGATGTACACTTTACGCTGAAAGGTGTATAGTTTTTGTAAACTAGAGAGAAACATAAGAAGCAAATATTTACATTCTTTTATATACCGAATCTCAACTCTGATAGTGGCCTTCTTTTGATTGGATACACACAGCTCACAGATGAAGGAAGAATTGATTGGGATGCATTGGCTCACAGCATAGGGCCAAAGACACAATGCGCTTTACTGCAACGCTCATGTGGTTACTCATGGCGGAATACCCTAACGATTGATGAGATTGAACTAGCAGTAAGAATGATAAAGGTATGTTGGAAGAATGGTCCTATACATGTACTTAGTTCAGGTTTCTGAAAATTTTTCATTCTTTCCTATAGGATCAAAACCCGAATTGTGTTGTTTTTGTTGACAACTGCTATGGAGAGTTCGTGGATTTGAAGGAGCCAACAGCTGTGGTTTGCTTCTATTTTGACTGTGGATTATGTCATAAAAATAATGTATGGAATGTTTTAGATTCTGTAAACCATAATTAGGGTACACACCATTGTTACGATGTATGATCCATTGGTTAGTATACCTGGAAAGTAATTTAAAAGAGGCCAAAAGTTGTTCTGTTTCGAGTGCAGTAGTGTGTACAGAACATGGTCCTAGTCTCAAAACCTGAAGTGTATACATGGCACACATACATCAGCTACCAAAAAAGATCATAGTTAACGCATATGTATAGTCCAGGCAGAAAAAAGACTTGGAGGCGTAATGACATGAGAATAATGATGCCCAATGTGTTTAAGATAAACATTTGAACGGAATTTTTGTTCTTACAAGGGAGCTGATATTATGGCTGGAAGCTTGATAAAGAATCCAGGAGGTACCATAGCTCCCAGCGGAGGCTATGTGGCAGGAAGGGAGGATCTAGTAAGGGCAGCTGCTGCACGTCTTGCTGCCCCTGGGATGGGCATCGAAGTAGGATCAACTAGTGGGGAAATAATGCGTTTGCTTTTTCAAGGCCTTTTCTTGTCTCCCCAAATGGTGGGAGAGGCCATCAAGGTACGTAAACATCATATTGGTTTGGTTTAAGATGTATATGCCATAATTGTTTTTTCTTTTGCACTTTTTGGTTTATAAATGTATATTCTATACTATATGCTAAGTAAAAAACAAAAGAAATATGTCAAAATCGATCAAGATGTATCTTCAGAATGATTTTATCATCTCACCTCAGGGGAGTCTGCTTGTTGCCGAAGTTATGGCTACTGAAGGATACAGGGTGAAACCACTTCCGCGTGTCAAGCGTCATGACATCATTCAGGTGCAATGTATCAAACTTGATGGTACAAATGTTGAGTAGTATTTTAAATGTGAAGCTTACAATGTGTGTGTGTGTGTGGGGGGGGGGGGGGGGGGGGGGTAAAGATAGATTGATAGGTATAGATATAGATACCTCAAATATGTGCTAATATCTTGACACAAAAATATAGGCAGTGGAGATGAAGAATGCGCAACGGCTGATCAAATTCTGTAGAGCAGTGCAAAAGCGATGTCCCATTGGCTCATATATTAACCCAACCCCTGGTGCAACTGCAGGATATGGATCCGAGGTATGAAAAACAGACTGTAATCTTTCAGCCAAAATGTTGCCACATGATTAGGATCATGGCAAGTAACTCAAGCCCCTCGCTCTCTTACCTTTACGAGAATGCCTCCAAAATTTCATAAAAGAGGATATTATTAGGTAGACATAAAACGTTAAGGAGTAATTTTGCAATACAATCATTTGTTGTTTTTTCTTGAAAATGTGTTGAACAGGTTATCTTTGCCGATGGAACATTCATCGATGGCAGCACAAGTGAGTTATCATGTGATGGACCGTTGAGAGAACCATTTGTTGCCTTTTGCCAGGTCAGCCTATAAAATTCAATTTAAATCACCATATTCTTATTCTTGTCATCATCAGTTTTGTACATAATGTCACCGCAACTTAAACAAAGATAGTATCTGTTAATGCAATCTGCTTCAGACAATATAGAAAACTACCTGCTTTTTGTGTCTGTAATGTTTCTCATTTGTAGGGTGGAACCCATTGGACTCATTGGGCTATAGTATTGGGAGATGCCCTGGAAGCATTGAGAAATTTGTGAGCCTCTGATAGGATGGGGAAAAAGCGTCTCTCATACCGTATGGGTTTGATTAACATAGAGGATATAGCAAGATCTCATTGTTTCATCTTGCTTATGACCTCCAACTCACTTTCGGTAGCAATACCAAATTTGCTGAAGAGGCGTTCATTCCTCACTAGAAGCAGATTAGAGACAAGGTCGTACAGGTTTGAAGAGAATCTGACAATATGTTATGCTCTCATTGTTGTCATTGCCGGAACGTGCAAAATTGTTTCCCACCACACCAATTGGGGATTCTGTGTTATGCAGTGTGCTTTAATTTGCTCATTTCTATGCATAATAACTCAGGCATTATCATGTATTGATGTGCCTCCCGTTTTATCAGTTTAGCCTGGCTGACTTTACTGATGCGTCAAGTTGGTATTGACACTCCCATTTTTTTCCAGTGATACATCTATTAATGGTGGGGCACTACAGTGTAAAGCTAAAAACTAACAAAAAGGAGTGCTCTAAATTCACTTGAAACAAAGAACAAATAGGACGCAAACCATAAAGATTTTTTTAGCTATTAAGCAAATACAGTTTTCAAGGTCATCTGCATACTGCAAATTGCTTGCATTTGGGCCAGTGTTTATAAAAATGACTTGACCTTATAATTAGTTTAGAAAGAAATCGAATAAAAAATATGGGCGATTTTGCCTGAAGGTGATTGAAATTCTCAAAGGTTTTCAAAGTGCAACAAATCTCTTCTTGCCTTTCCAAAGTCTCAATGATCCGAAAATTTCAGAGCATCATAAGCTTGATTCTGAGTATGAATTTTGAAAGAATGGTGGGCATAAAATGTGATGAATTGGTAAGTGTGTACTAATATAAACATCGGTACCACATTACATAACATGAGATGCCGTAACAAGATACATAAAAAGCCAACATTCCTTGACACATCTGCTAGGCATGCAGACCATGTATTATATCTTTGCCCAAATGGTTAGAGCTGCTGATCAAGTATTGGTATATGAACCAACGTCTTCATCCAAGGGAGAATTCAATAGATCTATCGTGAGTAACAAGATTTGCGCTTCATCAACATATGTTCGCTGAATCAACAGGATGATCAAGTACGAGAATTAATATTAACAACCTCCCTAATAACGATGGTTTGTACGTATGATGACATCAACCAAGCTGACATGCACCATGACAACAAGCAACCAATGAAAGACTATTGTGCAAGACAAGGCTCCAATAGGGCAATCCATTGATGATATATATTGTGGCCAAAAGCATTTGAACCGTGGATGCACCAATAGAATTGTCGAGATTCGAGAATAAGGAATGAGTAGAAACATGATAGCAAAATAGGTGGTGAAACAGTTCGCGGATTGCACTTGAATTTGAATAGACAGTGAGAGGACCGATTTAGAAGAGATCTCGACCAGCTTCATTACAACGACCGTCGTTTCTTTCGTCTACGGGAACGATGTGTGCTTTCAGAATAGTCCTCTACATGTGAGAAGAAAAACTTGTTAATGATCATTCCAAATGCTCTAGCGGTAATCCCAACAATGGATGATGACCTTCCATACGATGCCACGATGCTTTGCTCTCCATTCCGGCAGCAGTAAAACATCGGCCTGCTTTTGGCTCAACAGATCAAACATCGATGAGACGAGGAGCTGGTCAATGAAGCTTTCGGAGCAGGTGCATCTTGATCTTACATGATATCTGCCATGTCGACGGGCTCACATCATCGGTCGCCATACACAATTCATGAATCGAGCTCACGAGCACCTACCAAGCAAGCAAGCAAGCAGAAAGGTATCGGGAGGTGTCACATTCTCGAAACTAAACCCAGCGAGCAGATGCACAGACATCATATTGCGATAATACACGGAACATGGTACAAGCAGAGGTGAGCGAGGAGCGAGGGTGGATGGAGGTGCTATGGATGGGAACGAAGAGGAGGACGCGCTATCGAGTCTGTGCGGGCATCATCACCATCACCATCACCATCATTGGTGATAACAATGGCGATCGTAGCGGCTTCTTCCAGATTAGTACCACCGCCAATCATAGCGGCTTCTTCCAGATTGGTACCACCACCAATCATCATAGCGGCTTCTTCCAGATTAGTGACACCAATCGTAGCGGCTTCTTCCAGATTGGTACCACCACCAATCATCATAGCGGCTTCTTCCAGATTAGTACCACCGCCAATCATAGCGGCTTCTTCCAGATTGGTACCACCACCAATCATCATAGCGGCTTCTTCCAGATTGGTGACACCAATCGTCGCGGCTTCTTCCAGATCAGTGCCACCAAGCGTAGCGCCTTCTTCCAGATCAGTACCGCCAATCATAGCGGCTTCTTCCGGATCAGTACCACGAATGCAGAGGTGGTCGAGCTCGCAAAGGCATCGGCAAACGGGGCAAGAGGACGACGACCGATGATGTTGTTGATGTTGTTGCTGTTGCTGTTGTTGCTGGGACAACCAAGCGTCGATGCAATCGCGGTGGAAGCTGTGGTTGCACGCGGGCAGGACTCGAACCCGCGCCATTCCTCGTCCTCGGGTTTTCCCCGCGAGTTTGCACAGACAGATCGGGCACTCGGCATCATCGAGCCCCGGGTTTTGTCCGCCCAATCCCGGGCCACCGCAGTGTGAAACCGTCGTCCCTCCTCCTCCTGCAGCGCCTTCGCCATTCTTGCCGTCGTCCTCCTCGTCGTCGCCGTTCCGCTGCTGCTGCTGCTGCTCTTCTTCTTCTGCAGGCTTCGCCACGAACCCCCTCCTCCTCCTCCCCCTCCGCCTCTTTCTGCTGCTGCTGCTGCTGCTGCGCACCACCTCTACCCCGCACCTGATGCAGAAGTGCGTGCCCAAGGCGCAGACGAGCGCCAGCAGGAGCGCTAGGGTTAGGGCCACGGTGCAGGCGGAGGAGCTCGCCGTGTGCGCCGTGGATCCACGCTGCTGCTGCTGCGGCGGCGGCGGCTGCTGCTGCTCCCCGGCATCATCAGCCATGCCCGTGTGTATATATGCGGAAGAAAGAGAGCTCTCAGACCGACAACAGGCACGAGCGCAGCGAAGACACAGGCAGAGGAAGAGAGAGAGCGAGAGGGAGCAAGAAGAAGCCGCTGTCCTTCTTCTGCTGCTGCTTCCGCTTCTGCTTCTGCTTCTGCTTCGGCTGTGGCGTTCAGAGCTTCGCCGCCATAGCCGCTCGCGCCTGCACGCAGATGATGAACATTATTAACATTACGAAACACCGCAGACAAAAAACATCTCAAATTTGTCTATATAATATATATCTATATATATAGACAAATACTTTTATTTATTTATTCATTTACTTATTTACTTATTTATTTATTTACTTATTTACTTACTTACTTATTTACTTATTTACTTACTTATTATTTTTTTGTCATCGCTTATTTAACAAGTAAGCAGCCAATCCCCGCGCGCCACGTGG
>JBBBWG010004558.1:1285-13599 GCA_037176905.1 Azolla pinnata
TTGTTTTTTTTTGTTTTTGGTCTTTGCTCGATCCCACGAGGATTTCCGAGATTCCTGTTGCGATGAAGCATCGATTCGGATTGGATCGACGCAGCAAACGGCTCCCGATTCGCTCGACGCAGACGCGACCGTTCCTGCAGCTGCGAGCGCTTACTGGCCGACTCGGAAACCTCCGCGTATTTTCATAAAAATGAAATGCGCTCTCTCCGAAGCACTTGGATGCATTGTACGCGTATTTTTCTTAACATTTTGGACTTAGATTCGTACAAATCGAAAACAGTTTTATCCTGGGCTACTAGTCCCTCTGGCTTGAACCGCGACTAATTAACTGGCTGTATCATAAACCGGAACCTCGAATTTGATCTTCTTCTACAAGTTTGAGATTTTGGGGGGCGCGAAAAAATGTCGCGATATGTGGGTTTTATTAATTGCGTAAAATTTGTATGATGATTTAACGTACTTTAACGTATTGGACGTGCATTTTCTTTTTTTTTTACGTATCGAACGGATTTAAAAGAACTTTTTTTTTAATGTCGGAATACGTATTCTATAAGTATTCGGAAAAGCTCTATTAAATACTTTTTGAATGGCGTGGGATACGTATTGTACGCATGCGATATGCTACGTACTGTATGTGGCAGGGTACCGAGTCTGCAACAGGCATTCCCCTTGGAAGGAAGGAAGAATCATCGTAGTGTGAAACGGGGACAAAGAGCAAGGTTTATATGCACTCTCTTCCGTCCTCCGATTCTGGGAACTGTATCGGGCGAAGTTCGCTCTCCTCATTGTCTGATCGATCGATCCCCGCTCCGATTCTGGCACCAAAGAATCCTTAGACTGACTCTATTTTGGTTTGGTTGCTCAATCCATCAGTTTGTGTTATCTCTTGTCTTTCTTTGCTTGATGATCCAATTGACCCCAGATGCACAAGGGAAAACTGGAAGAAGGAGAAGAGAGAGAAAGAAAGAAAAAGAGAAAAAAAAAGAGCAATGAGAAGGGGTAAAAATTGGAGAGAGAAAAAAAGAAGAAAAATATAGAGAGAAAAAGGGGGGAAAATTTGAGGAAAAAAGAAAGGAAAAAAGAGGAAAAAATATAGAGAGAGAACAAGAGGAAAAAATAGAGAGAAAACATGAGGAAAAATATAGAGAGAGAAAACATGAGGAAAAATATAGAGAGAGAACAAGAGGGAAAAATAGAGAGAGAGAGAATTAGGGAAAAAAGGCAGAGAACAAGAGGAAAAAATTGAGAGAGAACAAGAGGGAAAAAATAGAGAGAAAAAATGAGGGAAAAATATAGAGAGAGAAAATGAGGGAAAATAGAGAGAGAGAGAGCAAAAGGAAAAATAGAGAGAGAAAATGAGAGAAAAATAGAGAGAGAACAAGAGGGAAAAAAATAGAGAGAAAATGAGGGAAAATAGAGAGAGAGAGCAAAAGGAAAAATAGAGAGAGAAAATGAGAGAAAAATAGAGAGAGAAAATGAGAGAAAAATAGAGAGAGAAAATGAGAGAAAAATAGAGAGAGAGAGAACAAGAGGGAAAAAAATAGAGAGATAATGAGGGAAAAATAGAGAGAGAGAGCAAAAGGAAATAGAGAGAGAAAATATAGAGAGAGAACAAGAGGAAAATAGAGAGAGAAAAAGAGGGAAAATATAGAGAGAGAAAAAGAGGGGAAAAACAGAGAGAGAAAAAGGGGGAAAATCGAGAGAGAAGAAGAGAAATAGAGAGAGAAAAAGAGGGAAAACAGAGAGAAAATGCGGGAAAATAGAGAGAGAAAGAGAGGAAAAATAGGGAGAGAAAATGGGGAAAAATAGAGAGAGAAAAAGGAAAAATAGAGAGAGAAAATGGGGGAAAGTAGGGAGAGAAAAAGTAGAGAGAGAAAAAGGATAAAAAAGATGAGAGAGAGGGGAAAGAGTACAGTATTTATATATATATTTAGAAAGGAATTCGTCCGTGCATTAATTTAAAAAAAAAAAGAGGAGGAGGAGAGAGATAATTCGGGGTCCTGTCCGAAGGAGAGATAAAAAAAGAAGAAGAGAGAAGAAAATAAGAAGAAAAAGGAGAAGAAAAAGAAGGAAAGAAAAGAAGAAGAAAAGAGAAAGAAAAGGAGAAAGCGAAACCTAAGCAGGCTCGGTAGCCGAAGCAAATTCCCCGAACCTAAGACTGCCGAGCCTGCAGGCTCGGTGCCGAACCTCTCAAGGCTCATCTCGCCCCTTTCTTCTCCTGCTTCGCTTCTCCTTTGGCTATGGCGGACGAAATGCCAGCTACCCTGCCGAGCCCTCGCCTTCTGCTCTCCCCCTCTCCCCTCTCCCCTGCTCCATCTCCCTCTTCCTCCTCCTCCCCGCGCTTCACCCCCTGTAGATAGATAGATAGATAGATAGATAGATAGAGTCTTCCTATCCTCTCCCGCTCGCCTCTTTGTGTTCCCTCTTTGTTTCATTCGGGTCCGCCCCCCCGCCTCCCGCTTCATTCCGCTCGGTTTCTCTCCGCTCATTCCGGCAATCTCCGCTCACAGATCCGCCTTCGCTCGATTCGAAGCTTGGAGCTGCGCCAGAACGAGCAAAGCTTGGGCAATTTGCGGCCGGCAGAGGAAGAGGAGTGCTAAAGGGCGGCAGAAGAGCGGGGAAGAAGGAAGAAAGACCGGAGGAAGCAGGAAGGAGGACGCGAGCGGGAATGAGACAGTGGAGGTGTTGAGAGTTGCATCAAAAAGAGGTCTTTCTTTCCTTTGCGGGGTTTCCTTATATCCAGGTTCTCCTTCGGCAGGGATAGAGAAGAGACCGGAAGAAATGGATAAGGCTGGGAGCAATCGGCTTCTGTCTCAGCAGGGCTTCTCTTCCATCGATTTCACGCTGTTGGATCGCCCATCCGACAGGTAAGTCATCGCTCCATTGCCCCTTCTTCGGAATCAGACTTTGAAATCCGAATAGACGGTCTTCTGTGCTATCTATGTGTACGTTTACCGCCTTTTGCAAAGAAATGGGTTTGTAAAGGCATGAATGAGCCAATGGAAAGTAAGAGGTGATTGAAGAATGAAACAGAGAGAGTGAAGTGAAAGGAGGATGGAGTGAATGGATTATGCGTCGCGCAAACAAACAACCGACGATGAAGGAACGAATGCATGCCTAATGTGGCCATTCTCTTCACAACAAGTCTTGAAGTGCCCATGTCTGCAGGTTTCTCGCAGAAATAAGAAAATCCCTCTGTATCGATCTATTGGAATGGAATGGGTTTTGTTGGTCTGTTTGGCTAGTTGAGCGCTCACATGCCGAGAAATACCATGAATCAAAGGTGTTTCATGGTCTATATAATTGGTTGAAAATGGGTCTTATCCTCATCTTCCAGCTTATTAGCTTTGCGCATAGCGGCTGTGCCCTATATCTAGTTGATGGGGACAACAGATGCTCCATAGAAAGAAGGAATGAAACTCTTGTACATGTTTCTAATAGCTGGTATGCTGATATTGCAGTGCTATGCCAGCCTCAGGATCGCCCAAACATATTTATACAGGTAGATTCGATACCCATCTCTCTTTTTCTCTCTCCCTTTTGATCTGACAATATGTTGTAATGGTCTCTCTCATTGGTTGGTATTTTGTTTCGGTTTATTGAAATTCTTCTATATGCAGGAGCTCCCTCCCTCCAATCAACTGATTACTTTAATGGAGCCAGAACTGACCCTCTAACCAATCAATCTTATCCCGAACATGGGAGGTTTGTGCACATATATACAAGATGCTTTATATCAAAATACTCCATGCGGAGCTTTCAATAATGCTATGCTTGTTATTTGATGTTTCTCAATCCAAAATACTGTTTTTTCCTTGTTTTTGGGTGCTTCTCTTTTTCATTGTGATTGCAGTAGCTATATGTTGGCAGCCCAAAAAAGTAATGCAATGAAGGATCTGTATGAAAGAATGCAAAGGCATGGAGTACATGACTTTTTTGGTCAGGATCCTGACCAGCAACTCGGTACTTTTTCTGAGAGTAACCACCCTCACTACAGTCTGTCTCCTTCACCGAGTGGGAATGATCAAGGAGTTCACTCGCATTCCTTAAGTTTAATGAGTGAAGGGGGCTCCATGGAAATTAGGAAATTTCCAAATGACCCAATCCACATGCCCATCATGGGTCCAATCCAGGACAGAAATCATCAATTCTCAGATAATCCTCAAAGGATTTACAGCCACTTACAGAATACTCAGGTGAGACTACGGAATCCCATGCCAATGACTAATGGTCTGTCCTCTTCCCCAAATTCTAGCTTGAAAGATCTTACAGGTGAATCATTTGTACAGCATCAGAATCAAAATGGTAGGTACTCTCCTCCTCCTCATGCTGGGGATGGTTTTCTCAATGATGCTAAAAGCCAGGAGCTTTTTGAGAATCAGATAAGGTGGAAAGGCCCTTCCCCTGCACCATGTCCATGGCCATCTCCATCTCCAGCTCAAGCTGGCTTAGGACAAGGTCAAATATCTACAAGAGCTTCTGGAATGACTAAATTACAGTTGCTACAGAAGCATGCATTACAAGTGAAGAAGCAGCAAGCTTTAGAAGCCCAGAAGCAACAGGCCCAGAAACAGCATGTTCTGGAGGCTCATGATTTAGAAGTTCGTAAGATTCAAGTGCAACAGCAGGATGATTCGTTGGGCCATGCAACAGAGGCTCAGCATCATCATAGAGATTTGCATGGTCAACAAGGCTTTAAATCCTCAGATGACTTGTTTTCGCAAGCCCAACCACAGCAACAACTAGATTTTCAATCTCAAAACGACCAGATTTTGCGAATCCAGTCGCATGAACAAGGCTTTTGGCCTCAAAATGCTCAATCCGGGTTTGGAGTCCAACAGCAAGGTTATCAGTCTGAAAGTGGGAAGTTGTTGCGAACCAAACAATCCCAATATGAAGCTTTTCAGTCTCAGAATGACCAAGCTATGTTGAGATCCCAGCAGCAAGGATTCCAATCTGTAAATGATCAACTGTTGTTTGCTCAACAACAACAAGAAGATTTTCAATCTCAGTTTGACCACAGTTTGTTGCAAAATCAACAGCAAAGATTTAGATCTCAAATTGACCAATCGTTGCAAGCCCAACACCAGCAAGGTAGTCAGGCTCAGACTAACCAAGCAATGTTGAGAGCTCAGCAAAGTTTTCACTTTCAAAATGCCCAGTCATTACAAGCTCAACAGTCAGGTTTGTTATCACAAAATTATCGATCTTCAGGACTCCAACTTCAACATCAGCAAGGGTTGCAATCTCAAAATGACTCATCTTTGCGAGGTCACCTGCAGCAGTCTCAGAGGGAACTATTTCTGAAAGCCCAACAACAAGATCAGAGTTTCCAATTTCAAAGTGACCAATCATTGCAAACCCGACAAGGTTTCCAATCTCAGAATGGTCAATCTCTATGGGTCCAGCACCAACAGCGAGGTGTTCAATCACAAAGTAACCAAAATTCACGGCAACAGCAGGGTTTCCAATCTCAGATAATCCAACCTTCTAGGGAACATCAGCCGCAAGATATTTATCAATTTCAGAATGCGCAACTTTTGCAAAACCGACAGGGTTTCCAAACCAGGAATGAATCACAACAGCAACAACAGGATTTCCAGTTTTCCTATGAACACTCTTTGCAAGCCCAGCATCAACCACAAGGTGACCAATCTTTGAAAGCCCAGCAGCAAAATCAATTTGAGAATGAACAGTCTTTCCGACCCCAAGAGCAACGATATCAATTTCAAAGTGAACAAGCTTTGCGAGGTCAACAGGTACAGAGTTTCGAACCTCGGCAGCATGACATACGGCAAGTGCAACAAACACAAATTCTGCAAGCTCAGGATCAGCTCAAGAAGCAGCATATTGTGGAGCTGCAACAGCAGGCCTCTCAAAACAAACAACAAATTTCTATGCAAACTTACCAGGAGCCCACTCTTCCATCACGGGTCCAACTTCCTGTTCAGCCTCTGCAGCAACATTCTACACAATCTCAGCAACATCTTGCTCTGCAGTCTCAACCACAGTATCAGGTGTTGCCGCAACTTAAGCAGTCCCATATAGTTCCTGAACCACATCTAGAATTTCCGGAGACTTCATATTCTGCGCTGCTCCATCGACCTGACACTCCGCCTTCTCAGTCTCAAGTCGCTGATGAGACACAGGTCCCTGAATCGGATCGAGATTTGTCATTTCCAGACGTAAATATGTCGGCTGTGGATGCTGCTTCATATTATCAGGAGCTTCCAAATAATGCGTCCATGGACCGAAATCCAAATTTCGCATTAAGGACTTTCTCAGATACTCCTACAATGAAGCAAGTTGGGCCTGTAAATGCTCAAACCTATTTATCTGAGGCACATGCTGTCCCAACTGAGCGTGCTAATGTTGGCTGGACACCATTTTCAAATGATTTGCATCGAGGAAAACCCATGGTATGTGGGGGATATCCAGAGAATGTTCAAACATATGAAACACAAACCAAAATTTCTGTCGGGGGAACTGTCATAAACGATGAGCTTAATGGAAATTCAACGTTTTTTGCTGCTCAGCAGCTTCAAAGTCATAAAGATGTACTTGAGCTACCCACTGATGGTCTTGGTGTGAAACATTTCTCGAACAATGAGAATAGAAACCAATCGCAGATGCATTTGAAATTACTTGCAGCTCAACAGCCTCAGCAGTTAAGAGAGAACTCTGCTCTTAGAACTGCAGTGCATGACCCCATGTGTATCGTGAATCCACTATCCCAAAGCCAGAAACATTTTCAAACGCTTCAGCTGAACCAGGAAAGAAGCCCGAGTCCTCTTCAACAAAGGAAAACTGGATCTAACCCTAATTTTTCTAGACTTGGTGATTCTGTTTTTCAAAGTACAGTAAACTATGGCAACAATGGCAGAGGTTGGAGTAACTCCAGTTTGCCACAGGCGTGTTCATTTTCTTCAGTACATAGTCAGGCAGAGACTGAAGACATTCAGAGTCCTGTGGACATGCCATCACCATCCAGAGCAATGACAAGGAGCCACATGATGCCCGGTCAAGAAATCCTCCGAAGCAGGCTGGAGAGTGGATTGGCTGTATGTAATAGCGTTGTTGCGTCTGGGTTAACCAAATCTCCTCCTTTTGGTCCAGGTGGACTTCCCTTAGAGAAAAATAATGCACCTAATAACCTGACTGATGTGGGGAAACCAAGGGATGAGTCCAGTAACAATCATAGCAATGATCTTTGGCATAGTAATGAAGGTAAAGCTGCATTTGGATCAGATACATCTATCAGAAGCTTGAACTCTGGGAATGGTCAGGGTATGGCTGGTCACCAAGTTCATGGAAAACAACTTCCTATTATGAATGGAATGAATCAAGAAACGCAGGGCCAAGCTGCCAATCAACCGAGTACTAATGTGTTGAAAGTTCCTGTGGGTAAACAGACAGGAAAGATGGTGTCCAATGTGATTGAAGATTCACCAGCTTTACTTCATAAAAGCTCTTCTGGGCACACGGTACATGTCCTGACTCATCGTTCTTTTTATAGACTAAGAATTAAGATGCCTAAGTTGTGTAAAGGGATGCATGGGTTATATCGTATGATCTCTTGGTTGTCAGTTTAGGTTTGTGAAGTAGTACCTGAATATGCATAAAGTTGTATATTAGATGCACAAAGCTGCCCGTTGGTGTTGATATATGAAGGTGTGTGTGAAGATGCGTGTGTTGTATCTTCCTGATTTCGATATTTTTCTGTGCATTCTATTTTTTTTGTGGATAAGCAGATAGAGGCACTCCAACAGAACATAGATTCAAGTGTTTCTGGTATAGCCTTAACCCAAGGCTGGAAAACTCAGTCATCTCATCCGACATCACCACAGCATGTAAAACTTGCACTTGGACCCACAAATCTGTCTCAAATCTCTCAACAAGCTGTTAAACCAAGCTGGAGTAATCTCAATCATATTCAGGATGTAGTGGAAGGGGTATCTACATCACACTCAGTCGGAGGGAGTTTGCATGCTGACATGCCGTATGGTAGTTCTGCCATCGGAGGTACGAGTGATCACCAGATTGAGAGTCATCAAGTTAGTGATGCTGTGGGAAAAAGAAGTCTTTTCCAAAGTGGCTCAGCTGCGGATATGTCTAATAAGTGGACACTCTCTAAAGAAAGTACACCATCTGAAGTTCTACCTCTCAAATTTGCTTCATTTGGACATGGGTTGCATACAAAGCCAGTCATCACTTCTCCTGGTATGAAACCTTCTTCTAGAACTTCTGTGGAAGGAGATGAATGTTCTCAAAGAGAAGTCAGAGTTGGGGTTGGTTCCTTTCCTGGATTTCAACAAGCTTGTAATGATGATTCAAGAACCACTGCAAGCTTGATTGGGCAGACTCCTTCTACAAGTGACCTTCCTAGGCAGCCAAATTATGACTCCAGCAGCTTCCACGAAATGCATAATCAGCATATAATCAATATGGCACTTAGGCAACTAGAAAATAGAGGGCAAGCTGGTAACGCTATAGGATCAGCAACAAATCTTAAAATACCTCCACCTGACCAGCCTAACTCCTCACCATTGCTTGGTTCTCTCCCTGTTGTTAAAGCAAGAGAAATTTCTGATGATGGTTCGAAGAGAGGGACTATCCAGATGTTCCAGCAAACAGGCAACTTAGGACTCGTCTCGACTGAGGGTTCATCTGCTCTAAAACTTAATACAGAAAGCCGTAACAATCAATTCAGATTATCTTATCAGGAAAAGGCATCTGCTTTTCAGACAAGTGGATTGGCAACGACTAGTAGCATCCCATCTGACGTAGATAATGGCAGCAGCAATTCACAAGCGCAAGGTGAACCACTATTATATGGACAACACAATCTTCAGTTCCCACCTTTGCAAGTTGATTTAATGGCAAGAAAATTTGAGAACAGCCAGTCTTTGGATCAACTCCGAGCAAAGACATCTAACGGAACACTAGCTGATCCTGCTGAATTACCCCTTAGAAGGAAAGACATGTTGGTGAAGGCTGGGAGCATCCCCACAAACTTTGTTTATGCAGGGAAAGCGAGTTTGAATCAACAAACTGGAATTCATTCTATGGGGGTCGGACAACATAGATCAATGTTGGAGCTGAACGAAGTGACACAAAATTCAGCAGAACCCAAAGAGCAAGTAAAATGTGCACCACAAAGGCTACTGAAACAGCCCATGGAGAATACTGTGGGGAGCACTTCCCCATCTTTGTACAAGGACAAAGATGAAGATGCAGTTCCAACTGATGCTTATCAGACTCAGGGCTATACTGACTATGATCGGTTACTCTCTCGAGATGCCAAGATCGTTTCTGAGGCTCATCATGGAAAGCCAACTGATTTGTCATTGCAAGCTCAAGCATTCAAATACGGCACATCCAATTTGTATGGAACTACGTTGAACTCTGTACACCACATCTCAACAAATGAGCACATTCCAGTAGAATCAAGAGAAAAGGCAAATGAGATTTATGGAACTAAGATAATCGCATCATCTCAATTGTCCTTCAAAACTTCATATGAGACAGCAACCCTGGTTCACCCAAAGAAGAATAAGCAAGTTCCTTTGCTCATACCATGGCACTTAACAGCAACACAACCACCAAACAACCTGCTTTCCTCTGGGTCTGCAATCTAATGTTTTCTTTATGTTTTGTTCTCAACATTCTTCAGATATGACAACCAGTATTATCACTTTCATTAACATGGTGTTTGCTGATATCACAGTGAGGCTGAACTAAGCTGGGCGAGTGCAACGAATCGTTTACCTGATAAGGTATATAGCCCATTGGAAATTTCTTGATTGGGATCAGTTTATATGAGTATCTATGCATGAAAACATCTCGTTAACAATTTAGTTTTCGAACCTTTGTTTTTGAAGGAGAATATGGATGTTCATGGGGATATGTCAGATGAAGCTCGAGCTAAGAAAAGGCTCAAATTAACCACTCAACTGATGCAACAGATTTTTTCTCCCTTCTCAATCTTTGGAAACAACACCCACCTCAATAATGAATGTACAATATACAGTGCCACAAAACTGGCATTGGTGGATGCTTGTAAGTTGGCAGAAAGAGAATCTGGCTCAGCTAACAGCTGCTCGGATGCTGGGAAATCGTATGACCTTCCTTTTTGACATTTTATGTTGTATGGTTTTTTACGTTTCCTTTTGTTTTAATCTTCTTCTCACAAATGTTGTTGATATATTATTCAGACACACACGTAGTCGCGCATCTATGACAAAGGCAGTCCAGTTCATAGAAAGTCTCATGGAAAGGGTGAAACGGTTGGACGATGAGATAAGGAGGTCAGATACTTTGATGGCCTTCCTGTGTTTTGGTGCTCAGTATTTAGTGTATTGTGGAGTTTAGACATGTTTTAGGATTTTTCTTTGGTCTCTTTCATTGGTTAATCATATGCTATCTGCAGTAGTGGCCATATTTAGCATGGTGACCACATTTTGTGTCTGATTCCGAAAGCGAGGATGCAAGAGAGCGACGAGGAAAGAAAGATTTAATTGCTTTGGATATGATACGGCTCCTAATATTTAGCTTTTCTTGTTTTTTCTTTGCAGGAGTGAGCGTATGGTCACTGCTATGGAGCTTAAAGCTGAAACACATGAACTTGAGAGAATTTCAATTGTAAATAGGCTAGTGATGCAGCATGGCATTGGTTTTGCCTTGGATCCTTCATCACTACCATCATCTTCATCACATTTACTAATAGGGAACAATCGTATTTCAGATACTGGTCGAAGATTATACCCACATCCTATGCCTACCCCTGAAAAGTATGTAACTGTAACCCCGATGCCGAGAACTTTGCCAGATCATGCAAAGTGCCTTTCATTATAAAAGAAGGAGAAATAATTGATATTAAAATTTGTGTATATTGTATATTGTATATGCAGATACATTGTCTCAGAAAAAAAAGGACAGTGTAATTTTGATTCATTTACAACATATTGTTGTTGTTTTGCTTACATTGTCCAAAACAGAGAGTACTTATGGCAGGTTTTTGGTCTGTAGAGGCGAGGCCAAATGATTCAAATCTACAAGAAGGCAATATATTGAATGGTAAAATGCACGTTCAGGTAAGCAAAGATTGTTTAGTATATTTATTTGCTATTCATTTTGGAGTGGGGGTGGAGGGGATCAGTTTAACAGTAAATAAAATTTGGAGGAAACAAATAGACATCATCATTATTGCTCTGGATAAGCTGATCCATATTTTTTTTTCCTCTGTGCCCCACTGAATCTTTTTTAGTTTTTCTGGCTGGATTCTGCAAAAGATTCCTGACCTGGTGGGGAATCATCCCTACTTTCTGGGGAGGATCTTGGGGGGATTCCCCCCCACAGATCTAACTCTCATTTTGTTTATTCAGCAATGTATATAACCCAATATAAATGCAGCATGTGGCTTTTTTTTAACTGTCAGGGTTCAACTGATTTTAACTGTCAGGGTTCAACTGATTTTAACTGTCAGGGTTCAATTGATTTTAACTGTCAGGGTTCTAGTGGACCAGTCAGAAGTAACTAACCCCCCTTTTTTTTTCTTTCCTTTTTCATCTGTGACTTTTTGGTCTGCTGTACCCTTTCCTGTTTTGTTGACCTAACCCCAACTGTCACATCAAAAGCCTGAAGGGAGGTACATGCTGTACTTTACCTAGTACTAATGATTTTGGGTACTAGTACCTTATCCATTGCTTGATGCTCCCAACTAACTTTTCCTTTTGAGGAGGGGGTTCTCCTAACCGACTTTTCCGCTGAAAATCGCACCTGTTTTGTGCGTTCATCGATCGAGAGAGCGACTGGTTTTATGCCCACTTACTTGCCTTTGACTGTTGGGATTAACCCCCATTAGATTTAGATCACTGTCTTCGAGAGATTAACTGCCACCAGATCATTGTCTTCGAGAGCTTAACCAAGTGCTTAACCGCTAGTAGATCACTGTATTTGAGAGATTAACCGCCATTAGGTCGCTGTATTCGAGAGATTAACCGCCATTAGATCACCATATTCGAGAGCTTAACCGCCATGAGATCACCGTATCCGAGAGCTTAACCGCCATTAGATCTCTTTGGGCAATTCTTTTGTTACATGTAAATTGCTTGATTTTTGCCAGCATTTCGAGTACAACGGATTCGCGACGAATTCTCCATCGCTTGATCATCGTGCATGGGCCATGTGGGGACACCGAGCGAAGCAGATTGAGAGAACATGCCCACCACATGTTCGTCGTGCGCGTTTGACAATCTCTGCTTGAACGGGTACGCAAAACAAAAGCAGCTCAAAACAGACTCTTCCCGAGCTTA
>JBBBWG010004558.1:13699-23749 GCA_037176905.1 Azolla pinnata
AGGCTGCTGGAACAACGTTAACCGATGAAGTGGTGCCATTGCTGCCCCATCTGTGAGTGATAAGCCGAGATATTCCAACTTCGACAGAATCCTGGCTATACCTTCTTCAGAATGGACGTAAAGAATCGATCGAGTCCCCTGTTTGTGGAGGCCCTGCGTCGATCTGCCATCGGTTGATTTGACTCGAGGAGTGTCGATACGTTACGACAAGCCTTTCGATTCCGATGAGCAATGGGCCATTCGTTGTCCGAAACGGCGAGCGTGTTTTGTTTTGTTTTTTTTTTTCCCTTGCAGTCTGAATCGGGGTCCCCAGAACGATTTCCCCGGAGCTGATTCCAGACCCTCTGGGATCAGGGTCCCGGAATGGAACGGTTTCGAAAGAAGACAAATAGGAAGGGGAAAAAAAAACGGACGGTGCAGAATCCTCGTTCCGCTTCACGTGATCGCAAGCCCGATCAGAAAGCAAAAAAAAAAGCAGAAAAGCACGAGCCAAAGAAGCCCAAAGCAGAATGTGAGTTTAGGGTTTAGGGCTCATGATTAGCCTAAACCGGTTTAGGGTTTAGGGCTCAGGGTTAGACTAAACCCGGTTTAGGCTACCCTAAACCCGGTTTAGGGTTTAGGGTTCAAGGTTAGACTAAACCCGGTTTAGGGTTTAGGGTTTATCCCAAAGCAGAATGTGAGTTTAGGGTTTAGGGCTCAGGGTTAGACTAAACCTAGTTTAGGCTACCCAAAACCCGGTTTAGGGTTTAGGGTTTATCCCAAGGCAGTATGTGAGTTTAGGGCTTAGGGTTTAGGGCTCAAGGTTAGACTAAACCCAGTTTAGGGTTAGCCTAAACCGGGTTTAGGGTTTAGGGTTTAGCCCAAAGCAAAATGTGAGTTTAGGGTTTAGGGTTTAGGGCTCAGGGTTAGACTAAACCCGGTTTAGGGCATAGGATTAGACTAAACCCTAAACCCTAAACTGGGTTTAGGGTTTAGCCCGAAGTAGAATGTGAGTTTAGGGTTCAGGGCTTAGGATTAGCCTAAACCGGTTTAGGGTTTAGGGTTTAGGGCTCAGGCTTAGACTAAACCCGGTTTAGGGTTAGCCTAAACCCGGTTTAGGGTCTCGGGCTTAGGGTTAGCCCTAAACCCTAACCCTAAAAAACGCAGAAAGCCAAAGAGCAAAGCAACAGGAAAGCAAAAAAGCAAAAAAAGCAACTCAGGAAGTCAGAGCAAAAAACTCTTTTTTTCTTTTTTCTTCTTTTGTTTTGTTTTTTTGGGAGGGGGAAAAAAAAAACAAAAAGGGCTCCAAATTATCTGGAAATAAAATAATTGCTCGAAAATTCCTCCGTGCTTTTATTTTTTGTGTTTTTCCTTTTAATTTCCTTTTTTTCCCCCAAGAATTATTTATTCGCTGATTTATTTATAATTGTTGTTTTTGTTTTGTTTTGTTTATTTATTTATTTATTAAATTTCTGTTTTCTTTTCCTCTCTTCTTCTTCTTCTTTCGTTCTTTTTTTTTTTCTGTTTTCTTTCTTCAAATCTGTGAAGCGCGATGACCGTCTGTCTGCGCAGGTCTTCTTCAAAACCCTAATTTCTCGACTTCTTCAAACCCTAAGCTTCTTCAAGCCCGGTCTTTCCTCCCTCATTGCTCCTGCAATTCTTCAAACCTCTCCGCTTCCTTTCCGGCCTCGATCTGTTCTTCCGTCCACCCGTCTGCTTCTTCTTCTTCTTCTTCTTCTTCTTCCTGGGTTCAATTTCTTTCCTCCCCCCTCCGATCTCTAAGATCCGGCAAAACTCCTCCAACTCTCTATCTGCACCGAAAGGATCAAAGTAGAAGAAGAAGGCCATGGATTTCTCGGCCATTGCGTTAGATTTGCAAATCTGAACCACACAAGTGTGTTCCATATATTTGTTTCCTTACTTTTTTGGTTTTTTTGGATTGATTTCTCTTGTTGATCTCCCTTCTTCTCTCCGTTACTGCTGGCTTTTTTTTCTTTTCTTGAGTTATGTTTTTGCTATATGATGTTCATGGTCTGATGAGAGCTAATCGTGGTTGAAAGTGTATCAGAAGGAGAGATGGTAGAAACACATCAGACGCAGTTGTATCATGCAGTGGCAGGGGCTGGAGCAGGTGCATACCTTATTTGAACTATCAATTTTGCTTTGCTTTGATCAATTGAGTGAAAGAAAGGTTTGGAATTTCTTGTGTATGACTCGGACAGCTGGAACCAAATAATCGATCTCATATAAGAGCCATCCGATTTCAAGAAAGCATTGCCCGAGAAAAACAAAAAAACATTTTTTTCGAAATTTACTAACGCATTCAACGAGACTTCTGTTATTTGAAGCACCACTAATGAAGTGCATGTCTCAATGGGCTTGTGATCTCTCAAAGCATGTGAATTTGAACTTAAAGCTGCATCTTGAAAGTTAGGCCTTATCTAGCTTAATTGCTCTATACTGTTACTTGTTTGACAAATAGATCGTTAATTACATGCTTCCAATCATCAAATGCGTGGATGCAACTTAGTTATCCGTTTTCTATGAACTTAGGTTGTTTCCTAAAAACAGCATAATTAGCTATCTGGTTTTAGTTATATAAAAGCAGTAATAGTGTTCACATTCCCATGCTATCCCCTCAAAAAAATCTCTATCTCTATATGCTTGAGTGGGTATTGAACACTCATACCATGCAAAAGCGTTCTGTGAAAAGGCATCATTTTATTTTCTATGCAGTTTTCCTTGAGTATGTCCTCTTTTTTATATTGGATTGGGTATTCAATATTCCTACCATGCAAAAGCGTTCTGTGCAAATTCATCATTTGATTGTTCTTTGGAGTTTTTCGTTAAGAAAGTTGGAGTTTGTTTATAATATTCTCGGGTTTTTGATATGCATATCATACCAAAGTCTTTTGTACAAAGGCGTCATTTGATGTTCCAAATCTTTTTTCTGATTACTCATGCTTGTTTCTTTATATGCCAGATGCATATATATCCTTCCATTATGGATTAACCTGCTATGCATATGTTTCTAATCTCTTAGGCACTGAAAAACTGTGTGTTAAAGCTGTTGATTTGCATTTTGATGCCTTGATATTAGCTGACAATGGCATAATTTCCTAAATGCAGGTGCAATTGCTGCCACGTTCGTGTGCCCCTTAGATGTTGTTAAGACACGGTTGCAAGTCTATGGGAAATCCGTTGGAAGTTCTCAAGGTAAAGAAATATCTTTTTGTTTTTCCCATTTGTAATCGACCTCCTGATGAATATGCAGAGCTGTCCATGCATGGATATTGGACAGCTGTAAAATATGTATATCCAAAAGGCATTCCATGTCCAATCTTGAGCATTATGTGCATGGACGCTTAGGAAAGAGCATATTTCAGCGTTCAACAGTAGGATGGATCCTGGAGCCAGCAAATGATGCTTAAGCCAGCTTCGTTTTTGTCCTCGAAGCTCATTATCATGCTGCCGAAGGCTATAGCAAAGTAGTCTCTGCATAGTTGTATAAAAAATGGATTTTTTGGTGGATCCGAATTGACACATAAGAAATAGTAAGAAATATTTGTGCGATTTGTCCTTCCTGTGTTAGGGTAGCTGGATCAGGATTCGTAAAATAATTACTGGATGCAGAAGCCTTTTTGTTAATGTATAAATGGCCACTTTGTGTGCTAATGGTAGCACTTTAGCGTGTAAGATGCTAAAACCTTGGAAAAATATGTTCTTTTGTCCTATAGTTGCAGCATGGAAGACATATTTCAGCCATTTAGTTCCGCCATACAGGTCCATGACTAATGTTGATGTGTGCTTTTAACAGTAGGAGGCCTTTTTGTAAACGCATGAGAAGGAAAATAAATAATTACGAGATTCATCCATAGTTTGCTAGTTGTGGCATCCCTGCATATAGAGGCTTTTCTCACTGAAAAAGTGCTCGCTTTCTGTGTTGATGGTAGCACTTCACATAGTTGTTTCCGCCTCTGAGAGTGTTAGGATGTGCACCAAGGTCTTGAACATACAAGTAATTTTTCTAGGCATATATCCTAGTCTTATCCCACTGGCGATCAGTGGCTATGTCCCTGCAGATGCGAGCTATATTAGAGTGACTCCAGATTTTTCTCTCAACTGTATATTTCACCTTCCATTGGTGGTCATTATTTGTATAGACATTTATTTTTACTAATGTTACATCTTTTTAAGCTCAAAAAAAGGCTTGCACTTCACTGCATTAGTGTATTATTTCTTCAGAGTTGCAGTGTGGAAGTTTTATTTCAGGCATTTAACATCAACATACAGAGGCATTGGTAATATTCATGTGCTGTTTTTTTACAGTAGGAGGCATTGTTATTGGAACTCTGCGGAAAATTGTGAAGGATGAGGGGTTTCGGGGTCTATATCGAGGTTTATCACCCACTATGTTTGCACTGCTTCCAAATTGGGCAGTAAGTTTCTGATTTACAGCTATATAATACATACATATTCATATTGCCACAAAAATTAGCACAATCTAACTTCAACCCAACTTACTCTGTGGGCTTGAAGACATCAATATGGTCCAATGGAGAACGATATGAATTTGCCTTTGATGTAAATGAAATATCTTGTAATTCTTGGACAATGTATGAGAGGATTTATTGTTTGAGTATGTATTCTTGCTTGGCTTGCTACTATATGTGTGTATCTGCCCGTGTATGTTTCACACACATAGTCACTAAGAACATATACGGCGTTCACATATGGCGACCTAATATTTGAATTCCATCTCATTTGATTACTCGTTCACATATGGCGACCTAATATTTGAATTCCATCTCTTGAACTAGTTAAATAATTGCTCTCCAAGAATTTAATTGTGTGAAATTCCCCCACACTCATATGCAGTATGCTGTATAACAATTAAGGCGTTTTAATTAGGACTGAAAGATAAGTTTTGGTCATTGTCTCAGGTATATTTTACTGTCTATGGCCATCTGAAAAGTAGGCTGGAAACAGAACATATCATTACTGACTGTAAGTACACTTTTTATAAAATATATTTCTAGTTGGCAATTATGTATCTATAGCACTAATATGGACGATGGCATGCATATGTGTGTATGTGACAACATGATACTTTCTATATGAGCTGTAGCAGAAAATTCATGGTGATTGTTGTAATCCATGTTCGTGTACTTGCATTTGTAGGTGTTCATTGTACTTTTTACATTCTATAACATCAAATACAAAGTATTTACTTGTTTTATCTTGAAACTATTTGTTCTAAATGAGAGGCATGTCTCATTTCATGGTTCTATGATCTCTCTCTCTCTATCTCTTTTTGAAGTTCCTCGGACTGATTTCTATACATTTGATTTTTATTGTTTGAGTTGCATGCTCACACATTATATTGTTTGACTTCATTGTTGTAGTCATTACCTCAAGCATCCATTCATTTTGTGTAGCTCATGGCCATCAATTGATAGTCAAAAAATTGTCTTTGGGGGAAAATATTTTGGCTGCTGCTGGAGCAGGAGGTGCTACAAACATTGCAACAAACTCTCTATGGGTTGTAAAGACAAGACTACAGGTATAACGGTAGTCGAAGTAGAACTGGACTGCTTTTTCATTAGAATAAAACTGAAAATCTATTGCTGCTACTGTTCCTTAAATTTGTATAAGCTTTTTCCTCAAATGTTTTTAATCTTAAATTTGATGATGAATAAACTTTGGAAGGCAGGACTTTGTCTTGCTTAGTTAAAAATGGTGGAAATTGTGTGTTTCAATATAATATTATATGCAGCACTTAAAGACCAAGACTTTTCTGTGTCATTATTGTCTATGTCCTGATCAGTGTTCCATTATTCCATGACTACTTGAGAATTGATTGCAATGAATCAAGCATGCTTCTTTTGAATTTTTAAAACATCATGCATTGTTACATCTGACAACATCAGTTGTAATAAAAACTGTTCATCAGAATTATGAGGCCGCATCAGAAAGGTGGGCTAGGTGTCCGTGTTCCCATTATTCCATGGATACTTGAGAATTGATTGCATTGTATTTTGAATTTTTGAGACATCATGCATTGTTGCATATTCTGACATCAATTGTGATAAAACCTGTCCATCGGAATTAATGTTACATCTAAAAAGTGAGCAAGCTGTTGTTCCTGAAATTTTGAGTGCTCTGGCTTGTACTTTCTTCCTTAATTCTGGAAAAAAGACAGTCGATGGCACCTTGGTCTGAGAATTTGTAATGAAGTTTTCTCACCTATACTTCCACATATGAATATTTTTTATCCGCATGAATAGGAAACTCGAAAGCTGTGCTTAGTTATCGCTATATATGTTTTGAAGACCCTAGACTGTTTAACGCTGTTAAGCATAGGACTTTTATTATGGGGATTTTCCTAGAGTTAAAACAATTTCAGGTCATGGTTTATGACTGGGAGCACAGGGATGAATATACTGAATGCAAGAACCATGTAAATTTTCTATCTCACACTAAAGTTATTTACCCTGAATCCATACTGAGGGTGGTCTGTGGATCGACTTTTCTGACATCAATGACACGTTTTGTTAAATCCTTCATGTGGCATTTTGTGAAGGGATCTTGAAATCACCACAGAATTGAATAACTGGTGTATTGTCTTTCAGTCCTTAATGTTCAGCAATTCATGCCCCTAAAAGCTGGATTGATAGAGTCGGTATACATCTTCAAGGGATACATTGTTTATGGTAATATCAATGGTAGCACTTGTGGAGAAAATGACACATTAGTTTTGGAGATGTTGCTGTTGGCTTTTTATTGAAAAGTGTGACAGTTTCCATCCATGAGCTGAGGCTAGTGTGACATCCTATTGTTCTAGCAGTGAGAGAGCCTTTACATAATTGTCCCCACTGTACTAAAGTCTTTCATTTCATGACCTATTGTTTTGATTGCAATGTTTATTTTTTTAAATCGTCTAGATTTTTCTCATATTGCAGACACAACACTTGAAAGCAGGTCACAAACCATACACAAGTACTGTTGGTGCCCTTCACAGAATATACACTGAAGAGGGCATTCGCGGTCTCTACAGGTATATTTAAACTCCAGAATGCCTGGATTGTGTAGTTCCTTCTGTAAGCTGATTGTTGGTATATATTGAACAGCGGCATAATTCCTGCATTAGCTGGAATAAGTCATGTAGCAGTTCAGTTTCCTTTGTATGAAACACTAAAACAACGTTTGGCTGAGAGAAGTAAGTTTTGCTTTCTCTAAATTTTGATGTAAAAGAGATTGTTAAGTAAGTTTTGCTTTTCTCTAAATTTTTATGTAAAAGATCATTAAATTTTGCACCTGATCGATTTATTGCTTTTGTTAAGCCCTCATAAACTTTCATAGAAAACATTTAGCTTTAGAAGATCCTGGGTCCATGCATCGTAACAATCGTGACTCTGAAAGAATGTAAGAATATTGAAGGAGGCTTCTAGTAAGACGTCCTCTTTTTTACAGAATTGTCGTTAGATTGGAAATCTGAGTTTTGCCACACCAGTGGCCAACAGAAAAGAATTGTGTGCATTCTGAACCTTATTCATTTTTTATATCTTCTATTGATATTATGGTTGGAAGACCTGGTTTCTTCAAGAATGGTGGAAGATGAGCTTACAAGGCTTTGTCCTTCTATATTTCACTCCTAATTCCTTATATCCCCACACCAAGGACGGTACATTTGTGTTGGTGATTGCAAAGAGATTTGGAGTGTATGCAGTTTATGATGTTGAGAATGGAAATTGGCATGATGTTAGTTTGTATTATTGCATGATTATTATTTGCTGCGAATATTAGAATAGACATGAACAGATTGAATGCTATTTTCTCTTTTGCAGGTAGCTGTAGACTATTCTATCTAGTAGCTGATTTGTCATATTTTGTCAACATTAGCAAGCCATTAGATAACTTAACAACTTTTATTGAATCATTAGGATTACCATTGTTGTGAATCTCTGAACAGAATCCATCAGTCTGGAAAACCTAAGCAGTGGAGATGTTGCAGTCGCATCTTCAGTATCTAAAGTCATGGCATCAACTCTAACATATCCACATGAGGTAATAAAGGACAAGCAAGGTTCATTGTTTCAACAGAATGTCATGCCTATATACTCTCGGCTTTAACACCAAATTTCTGTTGCCCAGTCTTAAGATTATCAATTCCAAAGAGAATGTCATTAAACTACTTATTGCTGTGAAGTGAGGTTACAAATTATGTTAATGATCGTCTGCATTTGAAATCAGGTTGTAAGGTCAAGATTGCAAGAACAAAGCTGTTCCAAGGATGCCATAATCCGCTACAAAGGAGTTATTGATTGCGTTAGAAAAGTTTACTTGAAAGAAGGCATTGCAGGATTTTACAGTGGATGTGGAACTAACCTAATGAGAACGACTCCAGCGGCTGTGATCACATTTACAAGCTACGAATTCATATTGAAAAAGCTAGAGAAAATGTTTCCATCTAGAGATCCTGAGTCTTCTGCACAAAGAGACACAATCGACAAGGCTGGGTTATCATCTGCAAATGCCAAGGCTTCTCCACCTTTGCAACAGAAAGATCGATTGCATGCACCAGGCCAATGAGAAATATATGTTTAAATTTGCTTTGTTAAGAGTGGAATTAACGCTCTCATCTGATCTGTAACCAGAAGGGCTGTGAGTAAAAAGAAATTACTTTCCATCACAGGGTGCACAAAATGAGAAGGAACAAAATGGGCTCAATATTCTGCTGTTCACAACAGTGGAGAAAGGGATCTGTGACATCATTTTAATGTACTGCTAAGTTTAGTGAACTAATCTCCAGTGCAGCAGTGGGGAGTTAGTGACCATCTTGATCCTCTACTAATATCCGTTGCCCATTCCAGAGCCCTCCAGTCCTTCAGTTGAGCGGTTGTGGTGGAAGAGCTCACTAGGCAATAATATTTGATTCTTTGCACCCACAGGCAAGAAATTAAGTGCATATACATATAAATGCATAGCCAGAGTATATATATACATATATATGTGGTCGGTTTCAGTTTATGCCAATTATTGGGTGCGTTGAAATGGCAAATTTTGCTGTTCATATTCCTCAAAGACCCAGGTTATTGTTTTGCATCTTTTTGCATCTGTTTAGTGGGAGAGCTTTCTCATCAACCCCAAATCCTGCGTGTAATATTTGTATAATAATTGTAATAATTATTCCTGATGTAGAACTGGTCGCTGTAAAGATCTCCCATATCAAAGCTATTCAGCCACCTTTGTTCTCCAGGAGTTTTCCAATTATTAATGCTGCTTGTGATTCTTTCAGGGTTATTGAATTGGACTTATTCCATTTTATTTTCAAGGCTCGCCTTATTCAATAAAGAAAAAAATGCACATCTGTTTTGGGTTTTTTAGAATAGCTTGAGCAGGCTATCAAATTCGTTATGCTCCAATGTACGTTGGTTTGACAGTAAATTTAGTTTGCTTATTGTTTCAGTCTCTACATGCAGAGATATGCTCTTTTACAGACATTATTCTCTCTGAAGCACTGCTTGATTTGGTAAAACCTGATCTCTGCATTACTGTCTACAGGCTCATTTTCCATTGCCGTTTATGTTGCTAAATGTCCATTTGTGGCATGGTTCATGTCCCTGTCATGTGCATCGAAATTCTCAATAGCAAAGGCGATGTATCCTAGATATGCTGGTGATTTGTAGTACAGATTCTCTACTAAAACGAAGTATTTGCATGCATAAGAAAAGTTGGTGTTCCGAGGGATCAGTAATATCCTTGAGTATGTTATACTTTGAATACTTGACATGTTCGTGCTATCTTTGGTGCCAGCTTAAGCTACTTGGAGTTCTTTTGCAGCTGGCTATGTGGATCGTGTGGAGCAAGGATGAAGAAACAAGTGATCTATTGTACAAGGTAATTACACAGCGTTGTTTGAGGGTGAGGTAACTATTGTGTACCCAGAGTCCTTGAGGTTTTTTTATCATTGATTAAGTTGGCAATTGCAGCAAAATAAATGCCTTGCTTCTCATGGATCTCCTCCACAGAAAACCACTAAAATCGGAGTGATGAGAAATTTGGTCGATC
>JBBBWG010004558.1:37415-48289 GCA_037176905.1 Azolla pinnata
GAGGAGGAGGCGTGCCTGAGGTGACGAGGCCTGCTCTTCTTTCTGGGTTTCCGGAGAGCTCTGCTGGGCTTGAAGAAGGCGGTGTCTTCCAAATCATCGGGGTCCGCGGAGGGGTGGGAAGACAGGGGAGAGGAGGAGAGAGCGCAGTCGGATCTGTGTTGATGCTGGGAGATGGAGGAGGAGGCGGAGGAGAGGGAGGAGGAGGCGGAGGAAGGGGACCAGGCAGACCTGCGAGGATCCATGGCGGAGCAGAAGGAACAGGGGAGAAGCAGGGGATTTTCGCTGAGATCTTCCTTCTTCTTCTTCTTCCTTCTTCTTCTTCCTTCTTCTTCTTCTTCGCTTTGTTTTTCTTTGTTTCTTCTTTTACACACACTTTGATGAGAATCTCTAGTGTGCCAAGTACATACATACCTGATGATGATGATGATGATGGCGATGGTGGTGGCTATGGTGATGATCATGATCATGATCATGATGATGGTGATGATGGTGGTGATGATGATGGTGATGATGATAGTGATGTGATGATGATGATGATGATGATGATGATGATGATGATGGTAGTGATGATGATGATGGTGGTGGTGATCGTGATGGTGATGGTGGTGGTGATGATGATGATGATGGTGGTGATGGTAATGATGGTGATGGTAGGGAGGAGGCGGAGGAGGAGGATTATCAAGACCTTGATCTACGTTCTTGGCATCGCGATGATTGATCTCGATCAGATGATTAATCTCGATCAGCTTTCGATGCGGCGATAGTAGCATTCCGCAGCCTTCTGATCAGATGATTAATCTCGATCAGCTTTCGATGCCGCGATAGTAGCATTCCGCAGCCTTCTAATCAGATGATTGATCTTGATCAGCATTGAGCTTTCAATGCCGCGATAGTAGCATTCCGCAACCTTCTGATCAGATGATTGATCTCGATCAGATGATTAATCTCGATCAGCTTTCGATGCGGCGATAGTAGCATCCCGCAGCCTTCTGATCAGATGATTGATCTCGATCAGCTTTCGATGCGGCGATGGCAACATTCCGCGGCCTTCTCTAAAAGACACTACCGATCGATCGCGTCATACGTACAGTCGTTCGCTCTCTTTTGCCAAGCTCGAGCCACAGCCCGCGATGGATCTGCAACGATCGATCCTAGAAATTTCACCCACGGAGACAAGAAGAGTCCACCTCAGTAGTAAGGACCAGTTCTTCCATTCCACGATTGACATCTCCAAATGCATATATACCTTGCCTCGAGCAGTGCCGATGTCTTCAACATTCATAACAAGCATTCGAGTGAGAGCAGAGCTGAGAAATGGATTCTCGATCACACCATGTCCTAAAAACACCAATCAGTATACATTGGTATATGGATTCTTCGAAGCATGAGCACAGTGGAGCTAAGCTAGCTACTGGCTTTCATCCCCCTCTCTTATGTCTCTGTCTACTCCCATCACCACTGCAACAGCCCATGAAAATCTCCGCACAGTATTAGGGTTTAGGGCATAAGTATAAACCCTCCAGGAGTGTTGCTACGATCCAACCCGTTCTCGGCAACTGATACAAGAGCCAAAAGGTTCGACGCCTGGCTCGCGACAAGTTTAGTAGCTAGCGCCCATGTTCCCCGGCAAGCAATGCGGGAGTCGGGGAACGGATCAGCAACGGCGGGTACGGTCGATGCAGTCGTTGAAAAGCTCGAGGTTGCCATACGATTTGGAGTGCTCGAGCAGAGACGTGAAGCCGATGACGTTGGGCCTGTAGGGCAAGCTGGTGAGCATGTCTCGGGCTTCCTCCAGACGGCCTGCCCTGGCGAGCAGATCGACGAGGCAGTTGTAGTGCTCCACGGTGGGGACGATGCCATACCTCTCCTCCATCGATCGGAACAGGCTGTGGCCCTGGGCTCCGAAGCTGGAGTGGGAGCAAGCGGAGAGAAGCGACACGAAGATGACCCCGTTGGGCGCGAATCCCTCGGCTCGCATCTCGCGGAAGCAGCGCAGGGCCGACGCGAAGCCGCGGCATTGCGCGTGCGCGGCGATGATCGCGCCCCACGCGACCACGTCGCGGTTCCGCAGGCTCCGGAACGTCCGCGAGGCATCGTCGAGCCTGCCGCATTTCGCGTACATGTCGACGAGGCAGCTCCCGACCTCCAGCTCCATCTCCGCGACGATGCCGTGGATGAGCATCCCGGTTCCCAGGGCTCCGATCGCGGAGCAAGCCCTGACGACCGCGGGATAGAAGGCGGTGTCCATATCCACCGCCGCATACGGCATTCGCCGGAAGAGCTTCATCGCCTCCGCTCCCCGATCGTGCTGCGCGTACGCGACGATCAGCGCGTTCCACGCCTCCCGGTCCTTCCGCGGCAGCAGCTCGAACACCAGATGCGCGAATGCCAAGCTCCCTTGCTTGGCATACAAACCGATGAGCGCGTTCCCGCCCGCGGCGTCCGGCCGCATCGCCGCGCGCCACAGCTCGTCGAGACCGGCTCTGCTGCCGTCGGAGGCCTGCGTGGCCGAGCACGCCGCGAGAAGGCTGTTGCGCATGAGATCGTTGGGCTCGGTGCCCTCGCGCCGCATCCTGCGGTAGAGAAGGAGGGCGTCTTCGGCGCGGCCGAGGCGAAGGCACCCCGAGATCATCGCGCTCCACGTGATCAGGTTCCTCTCCGCGGCTGCTTCGAACGCGCGCGCCGCGCTCTCCGCCCTCCCGCATTTCATGTACATGTCGACGAGGGCGCTGTCGACGTAGACGTCGCGCGCCGGGCGCACCGATACGCGGGCATGGATCGCGCGGCCCAGAGCGACGTTCCGCGCGCGGGAACAAGCCTGCAGGATCGACGCGAACGTGATGCCGTTGGGGCACACACCCTCCTGCTGCATCCTGCCGAAGAGCCCCGCGGCCTCGTCGCCCGATCCGCCTCGCGCATGCCCTCCGATCAGCGAGCTCCATGTCACCACGTCTGCTGCGGCTTCCGCGGTTCGCCGCGCCGCGCCCGCGTCCGCAAGGCAGCCGCATTTGCAGTACATGGCGACGAGCATGTTGACGACGCCCGGCACGGCTTCGCGCGCGCTCTCGACGATCTGCTGATGGATCTCCCTGCCGCGGCCCAGCGACTTCGCTCCGCAGCACGCCTTGAGGATCGCCGCGAACGCGCTCGCGCCAGGCTGGGCGCCGCTCCCCTGCATCCGCAGGTATAGATCCATGGCGCGGGCGGGATCGCCGAGCTTCGCGTTCGCGAAGATGATGGTGCTCCATGCGACCTCGTCGGCCTCGCCAATCCTCCCGAAGATGCTGTTGGCTTCCCGCAAGCTTCCGTTCGCGGCGAACAGCCGGATGAGGAGGCTCCCCACCGCGGGGTCGGAGCTGAGACCGCTCCTGCTGGCTCGGCCCTGGATCTCCTTGCAAACGGATATGCTTCTTCTCGTCTTCAGGCCTTCCTTCACGAGCTCGCAAACTAGGCCTTTGGGGATGGGTGCTCCTCTGCGGTACTTGGAGTCCACAGCTCCAAGATATGCGGCGAGGCCCGCTGAGCTCTTCTCTGCCATAGCATCGTGGGAGGTAGAATGCAGCCCTCTTCGGACGAGACAGGATGCTGGAGGAGATGGAGAGAGCCATGCCTGAGCTCCTCGGAGGACGGGGAAGAAGGATCTGGGCAGTAACATTCGCCCATCTGGTATCAATCACTTCCTCCTCTTCTTCTTCTTCTTCCTTCTCTCTTTGCTCTTCGATCACTTCCAACAGTTCATGGCCAAAATAGAACCATTGCTCTGATTTCAGAGAGAGACAGAGAGTTCCTTCCTCTCCGATGTCATATGAGTACACTGAACGCATCACACTCTCTAAACTAACTGTCTTTACTGCATTACCGAGTTCCTGTTTCATCACACTACCACCTGTTTTCCTTTGAAATCTTAGCATTTCAATCGACTTCTGTTCCTTCCTTTGAATTTTCTTAGCATTTCCATCAAGTCCTGCCTATTTCTGATCTCCCATTCTCAGAAATTTCTGTGATGGCTGCACGAATTCCACTCGCCTTGGAACCACGCGGCCAGAAGCACAGCCCCATCGGATTCTCTAGCACATTACCAAATTCTACGTCTCATAATCGTGAACCCCCGACCATACAAAAGCCCATCATTGCCATCAAATTCTACAACAATGGTAAGGAACAGGACCATCTTAGAGAAGACTATGCCAATCGCTTCACCTCAACTAAATCATACATCACGAACATAAAATACGACCGCACTGCTTTTTTAACAATGATACCTGAAATTTGTGATAGTCATTAAAAGAATCTGAGCTGAAAGTGAAACCAGATGTTAGTTACATAATCACCTGTTTAAAAATTGCAGAACTCCAAAGTCAGTAAAGAATCCTTTACATTTTCGGCACGGATGTTCAAAGCCAAAACAAATCAGACGGGTGTTTTTTTTATGAAATATTTCTCTTGAATGTGTCCCAAAAGTTACATATGAGATCTACTCACCTGAGCACCAAAAAAAGATGCCACACCACCTTAAATGAATGGAAATAATGTGTAACAAGAATTTAGTAAAGCAGCTAGCTCACTATGAGAAACACCCAAACTTGCTCCTCTTGTATTTGCTCTTGTATCTGTCGCTTTTCAATGAGGAAAGTTTCCTGAACATCAATGGGACTGTACAAAAAGGGTGTAAACAATCATGGTGGTCCCCCTGGTTGAAAAGGGTAAGTACACAAAGGACGCAAGCAATCACGGTGGTTTCTCCTTGTTTCAAAAGTATACGGGTTTCCTCAAAACAACGGAACAACATCTGTTCTGGAAGAATACACCTCATTTAGCCCATGCAACTGAATCGATCTCATTCCGTGCACTCTTATACAATTCCAGCCTCTTTGCACAAGCTGCACGCCTCTCCATCACAGCTGGATCTTCATCAAGCAACCGTGAAAGCTGCTTGCCCTGTGTGAGATTCCAGCAGAAATCAGGTTGATTAAAGCTCTTGTACAAGTTTGATATTTACCTCCTAAACCCAATGAAAAAGATTAAAACAAAAGATACGAAACCTTTCCTCCTGTTCTTACATCAAGATATCATATCTTACCTCCTTCTTTCCCAGTTCTGCGAAGAAGCTGTCCAAGAGAGTCCTCTTAGCTTCTCGAACTTGACAATGCACAACCGCCTTTGGAATCGAGTTCCGGAGTGTCTCACACACCATATTAGTATATGTTAATACATTAGCCCCTAAAAATGTAGTAGTACAAAGCTGGTTACTCATACGACATTAATCACCTCACCACCAGAACGCATCAAGAGAATCTAAGAAAATAAAAAGCTCACCTATGCGTCGAAGGTGCCCTTCACCATAGCGATCGATTGATGATGCTGCTGGGTTACCGCCTTTTTCTACCTCTTGAGGTAGCTTTCTGAAAAATTCAACAGTCAGATAACCGTTCTCCATGTCAACCAATCTAAGTGCAGTCTTCTTGCTTTCATCTCGGAATCTTTCTAGAGCAGCTACTGCTGCTGCAGCTACTTCTGCTTGAAGTGTTGGAAACTGTTTCAGCTCCTGCAGTTTTTTTCTACTGAGTGAGCATTGCAGTGTTTTTAAAAATAATTTATCCACCTTGAAGAAGTCATTTACCTGAGTCTCTCCCACAGACTTTCTCACAAGCTCCTTCAGGATAGAATGCACCTGGATATAAATGAGACAAACAGGTGCCATAATGGTTCAACATGAATCTTCACTTCTACAGCAGGAAAAAAAATAATCTGCAAGAAGACTTACAGCATCCACAACAGCCTCAGAAGGCCCTCTGATAAGAATTAGTGAGCCCTCAATAAGCCGTCGGTATCCTTGCTCTGGGGCAATTAAATGTGGTTGATATCCATCAGCCTCGTTAATAAGTTTCCGAACATTCTGGATAGAGAGATGCCTATCAAATGGCAGCTTTTTAAGTGCTGCCGGAAACTGATTGTCAAAGACACCGTAGATTTTTTCTCCACCTGGTCGTCTGCACAAAAAATGTTTCTGACTTTAGAATTTAGAAAATTCCCTCCACAATGTAAAGGCTGATTGATGTACTTACACCCCATCTAAATGCTCCTTAAACACTTGATCAAATGCTCTGCACAGTTCCATAATAGAGTAAAGCTGGGCCTAGAATAAGAAGGGCAATCTTAAATATAAATAGCAATCTAAAAAATAAAAAGAAAGTATTCATATTGAGTCATGACTGTACATTGGATATAATCTTACTAGATCAGGTTTCACAAATTTTCTTACCCCAGGATCAGTTGCAATTGGCCGACCGAGGCTACTCAACTCAGATTCCAGGTCATCAATAGCCTTATTAATCATCATTTGAATACTTGGAATACGTGATTTGATGACATTCTCTAGATGCTGAAGTTTCAAAAAAAACGTTACCACATGTATGTAGTTCAGAGTTTGTTCAAGTGGCACGGAATCCTCTTGATAGATTTGTAAAGGTTAATAAATAACAACCTTTGAAAGCATCTGACCCAAATATTCTGAACCCATTCGACTTGCCAAGTGCTTATAGTCAGGGCTGGTAGCAAAGTATTCCCGCTCCCTTCTTCTAGCAGCAATCATGTCAACACTCTTGTTGATATCCGCCTGTGATCGATTTACAACTCCAACCCATGGATGTTGTAGCCTGTATGCCCGACCTTCCAGAGTCTGGCAAGAGAATGAACAGGAACTCTTTTCACTCTTTATTCTCTCACATACACATTCGACAATAACAATAACAATTCTAGATATAGCACATCCAGGTTTAACCATATTAACCTCCTCTTCAAGCTTTGGAATCATAATATGAACTGCCTAGCCGTAGCAATTCCTGGGATATGAAAAATACCCTGATAGTACTTAAGCAGCAGCAGCAGCATCAACAAACAGTATACACAGAAGATTGTGTAGACAGCATGATGAAGGGGAACTTTGTCATGTTTGTGGTTTTAAATACATTTTTGACTATAGAAAAATAAAATTGTATCTAAATATTTGCCATCATAGTATGTAAAATTCTTGCTTTGGCATTTCATTTACTTGAAAACAAATGGAAAACGAATACGGATGTTTGATTTACTTTGTTTAATTATTTTATTATTTTCGTAATCAACCAAGTAGAATTTTCCGTATGATTTTACCCCCTTGTTGTTATAATTAGGCAATATTAAAAGTCAGCCTTTGCCCCTTCTGGCTTTCATGATTGCAACCCCAAGCCTACAGGCCTCGGATTGACATCTTTTTACACTGGTAAATTTTGTGACCTTCGAGGAACTACAAGGAATATAAAGAAACTATATTTTATATCTTTTAAAATGAATGGTTCAAATCAAAATTTGAGGGTTTTTTCTGAAGCCAAATTATTGAATCATTGTCAAACACAAACATGTCCTCAAACACGTCTGATTCGTTCTATGTCTAGCATCAGTTAGTCATCTTCATCAACCTCCTTCCTCTCTTCTTTAAGGAGGTAGATTCAAATATCTTACATCTACTGCATTGGTACCCTTGTCCATCAGATCCAGCTTTGTTAAGACGCCGAAAGTCCTTTCACCTGAATCAGAAACCTAGCATCAATTATCATGCAGTCTGGAATGTGAGTTGATTTAGAGCTACGGACCTGTAGGATCAACTTCACGAGCCAGCTTTATTGCATCAGAGGTTGCAATATCTTGATTTGCAGGAGAAATAGCAAGTATAATAGAATTTGGCTGAAACTCAAACACAAAAGCTGTAAGTGATTTTTCACTGAAAAAAGATCTCTAATAACAGAAGGGCAATAACCTTGAAACACGGGGTGACATGGAGAACTTATGAAGAGTAACTAACCTTCTCAACATATGATCGCACCATATTTTCAATATCTGCGACAATACTTTCAGGTTGTCCTTCTGCAAATTGGTATATTTGGAAAGTGTTAGTCTGTTCTTAGGTTTGTTTAGGCAAACTGTGATCTTTTATGTAGTTATATTACCTACAGCAACCTTTGTCAACCCGGGAAGATCGATCAGTGTTAAGTTCACAACTACAAACACAATGTAAAAGACAAAAGCGTTCAGAGAAAGTCCTAAAATGGAAAAACATTTGCCATTAACCATGCTTCTGAATACATGTACTAATCACCATTTGGGGAATATATGCTCAGATGTATTGGGATGGGTGAAATCTGCTTGCTACGTCCAGTTACTCTATCAGTTTCATCAGAAATTTCCTTCCTCACAGCAGCTGCATGACAAATGTGTCTTTGAGATCCAGATCAGCAAGAACATATCCAGTACATATTATTGTCAGGACACAAAACATTAATTTTTCTAATCGATCTCAAATAATTATGAGTAACAAAGCCAGGGATAATCATTTCTCTAAACATCTATATCACAGGAGAATTCATCACAATGCATGTACTTCTCCAAGCAGTGGTGCAACTACACAGATTGAGGAACACTAGATGCAAATTATCCCAGGTCTAACGATCTAATATATGATCACATATATGGTTGTAGCCATACTTGTGCTACAAAAAAGCACATTTCTATTGATGCAGCCCCATATGATGTTCTCCTCAGGTTTGAAAATTTTAAGCCAATCATGCATATATGCACTTCTGATGCAGATGCCTAACATTTACAGTGGCATGTTTGATTCATGTTTCACCCAAACATATTTAAACTGAAGCTACCTATGGATACAGTTGTCCAGTGAATGCATTGTATATCCTTTAATTTTCATATTAGTTTCACCCTAGGCATGAGGCACCGAAAACCTACCAAAGTCTGTGAACCTCTTTTTAGGAAGATGAAGAAATTCTGCATATTCGGAACCTTTCTCGGTTCGATAGAGCTGTAGGACAAGTGGCCTCCTTGTGACAATCCCTGGAGGATGACAAAAGATAATTCAAATCATCAGAATGGAAAAATAACCAAGACCAGTTCAACATAAAACATGTAGCCCTAAGTTCTCCTTTCTATAAGAGAATCAGAGAATGAAAAGTCCTGGTTAATAGATGTGAGAAGAAAACCAAGAAAGATGATCACAATAAATAAAGACAACACTGAGCTTTCATTCTGGAACAAACTATTGAGAACGTCAAAAGATAGAACGGTTCCAGGGCTGAATCAAACATTTAGCTTTTACTTTTCCATCCATCTCCTACGTTTACAGGTCCATCGAAGCAAAAGAAAAACTAGGAAAAGAGAAACTAAAGTGCTGCTAGTCTGTATGATCCTTCTCCAGATAGTCAACAAAATCCTAACAAATAACGATACCTTGAGAAATGTTGATTGATAGCACATTTTTTTTTCCTAAAGGCTAAGAATGCTGCTTATTAATAATATCAACATGCCCATATTTTTATATATGAGCTCGGATGATACATTACAATTATTCATGCTAGTTTTAAGAGTAACAGTTAACAGAAAACATTTCCTTTCCTCAGATCGCAGACAATATTAATGAGAAATACAATATCGCAATGGAACTTGTGTTTTCACATCTGAAATACCAATCATCATAACACAGTGACCGAGAGATAGGGTTTACAAAACGGCCCTTTAACAACTATCTTTATTTTTAAAACCAATGTCTTCAGATCATCAACATTTTGGAAACTAGGGATGATATGCAAAGTCTTCCTTTATCACCACGTAGATACCACAGTGCATACATGTGAAACAATGCCAAAGGTTCGGGGTTTAGTACAATCATTCGCTTCCTAGAGAAAATGTAGAGACTTACCTGCACCGCGGGGCAAGAAATCTCTTCCAACAATACTCTCCAGAACAGAAGATTTTCCGGAACTCTAAATCATTAAAGAACAGGAAATCATTTTAGCAAAAGTGCATACATTCCCATCTGAGTGTCTCTCCTTTTTCCCAAAGAGAGAAAGAGGTTAAGAGGAAAAATGATAGGAGCGAGCTAGAGCAGAAAAACATGTGCCGAAGTTATGAGATCTGCTGCAAGTTATGCGGATCTGAGGACAACGCGGAAGGTTGAATGGGGGAACGGGCGGTTAGGTTAGTAAGAGATTACCTGGCCTCCAACCACGGCGACAGACGGAAGAGCTTCCCAGAGAGTGGGAAGCGCATTGTCTCCGCCGTAGTCTCCGAGGGCAGTGCAAGCTCGCTGGATCCGATTAACCAGAGAGATTAAGCCGTCCATGGATGATGATGAAGAAGGCGAAGAAGAAGAGGTGATTCGATCCGATCCGATCCGATCCGATCCGAGATGAGACGAGATGGAAACACCGTCAGAAAGAGAGAAAGGAAGAAGCGGAAGGATCGGTGCGCAACGATGGCGTATCTGAGGAGGAGGAGTCCAGTGCACTGTGTAAGCGGCGCGCGGGCACGCGGGCGCAGGAATCTGTCTGAGCAGGAAGACAAAGAAGAAGAAGAAGAAGAAGAAGAAGAAGAAGAAAAGGGAAGAGAAGAGAAGAGAAAAAAAAAGGATTTTGAAGCTCGATGTTTGTAAATCCTTAATTGCTCCCTAATCACCCCACTAATTACTCCATTCTGCCTTAACCAGGATCCACACCGATGTGTCGTAATCCTAAATTAGCCCCTTAATCACCCCACTAATTACTCCATCCTACCTTAATCAGGATCCACACCGATGTGTCGTAATCCTAAATTAGCCCCTCATCCCCCCTTAATCACCCCACTAATTACTCCATCATGCCTTAACCAGGATCCACACCGATGTGTCGTAATCCTAAATTAGCCCCTTAATCACCCCACTAATTACTACTCTATTCTGCCTTAATGAAGAAGATCTGGCTTTGGCTCCGATTTCGGTTCCAGTTCTGGTTTTGGTTTTGGTTCTAGTTCTAGTTCTGGTTTTGGTTTTGGTTTTGGTTTTGGTTTTGGTT
>JBBBWG010004558.1:48389-71554 GCA_037176905.1 Azolla pinnata
TGGTTTTGGTTTTGGTTTTGGTTTTGGTTTTGGTTCTAGTTTAGCATCTGCAGTAGAACTCGCCTAGCTGCACGTTGCCCGTTCCCATGCATTACAATGTCCGCTTGCTTAGCTTGCACAAGAGTCGATGCAGCTTGTTGTGCGCGATTTGGGCCAACGTCAGATGATGTTTATATGAGCCAGTTTCTCTTGCACATACTCGATTGTTGCTGGGGCAGTTAGTTCCCCGTTCAGCAGTTCTTTCACGCAATCAGAATGCCCCGGGACGCAGAATCCAGTGTAACCTCTCGTGCTATCCTTTTACTCGCGTTCGGCCATTGGCCTTGTTGGATTTCGGCTTGGATCCAAGTCGACCCTGGAGCGAACGTGTGAATATTGTGCATTGCCCATCTCCTTGGTCTTCCCTAGCAATCCCATTATGTTTTTTTTTGTCAGCAATGACAGATCCGGGCTTTCCTTCCATTGATCAGTGGCATCATCACATCATAAAATGGATCCTTTTGGCCTGACTCTGAGCTCACGTTTCTGATCGAGTCTAGATCTGAAGACCCTGTAACTTACGAGAGAAGAGAACAGTAAAATTGATGTCGGTTTGGATTCGATCCTCTTTTCTTTTCTTTTTTTACTACAATGGAAAGATGACAGCAATTGATGATCGAATTTCGACGGTTATCGTTTCATTGTCAACTGGAGAAGGGCACAAAAGTCAAATGATGCATGCTTCGCAAAACAATATGAGATGCATGCACATGGAAGCAGTTGTCGATGAGCTGGCGAGTCGTCATTGTCTGCTTTGCTCGGAGGAAGGACATGTTTCGACGCACCGTTTGCATCGTAGTTTAAGATCATCCGCTTCAATACATTCACCTCCGATTCGCCCAGACGTTTACAAGCAATCCGTGTTGCTTCCTCTTCTCTTCGAAGGTAACAGCGAATGCACAGAACAGGTAAAAGGTCTGTATCGCTCGGTGGCATTCAGTGTAAGCGAAGCCAAAGATGTCGGTGTTGCCAGAAAGCGACGACATGGCGTGAGCGGTGGACCACACCTCGAGTCCTAGATTGGCTTTTGTTTCTTTCGCATTGCATGCATCCAGCTTCATCTCCATGCAGATCTCCTATGCAAAGTTGGGATCAACATGAGCTTCCTAATAACCAGGCGTGGATCCGATTCGCAACTGTAAAACTTTTCGAGCTTCCTTATTGATTATCTCAGCAACAATTTCCATGTCCTCGAGTAGGCCATATGACAAGGAAGCGTCTCCTCAGAAGTCGATGAAAGACCGTTACCTAGATTCATAAGAGTTGATCATTCGCCTCATCCTCCAATATGCGTAGTACTCATGATAAGAGTTGTTTCCTAGCCTTGATCATTCGCCTCATCCTCCAATATGCGTAGTACTCATGATAAGAGTTGTTTCCTAGCCTTGATCATTCGTCTCATCCGCCAACACACGGAGTACTCGTTGGAGTGCCAGAGAACTCATCGTGCTTCCAACAATTGAAATTTTTCATAAAAGATGCAGAGATCTCACATTCTTGGGGCGAGATCGAACGACATCGAAATATATCCACTTGCTGCAGCTCAAGGGGATGCAACGTTCAACTGACCGATCCACATCAAGCGCATGTTGATTAATCAACCAGGGCAAACAAATCCCAACGACAATCGCATGTAAAACATTCTCCGACGTGATTAAAAGTATCAACCAATGCAGCAAGCTGCATGCAGCCGGAATCGACACGAGCTGATCGCGATGCAGTTACTTCTCCCTCTCTCTCTCTATCTCTCTTTCTTTCCTCTCCATTCTCATCATCGATCCCTCGCGCTCGATGGTGTTGGATCGATCGAAGACAGAGGCAAACAGAAGATTTGCAATCTGAAGATTTGGTGAAAGAAAAATTCTGAAGAGATTGCCATGCAATCTGAAGAGTCAAGTGAAAGAAATTCTGAAGATTTGCAATCTGAAGAGAAGTGAAAGAGAAATTCTGTTTTTGATGCAACAATTTCTTTCCCTTCCTCAAACCAACACCTGCTGCTTCCCTTCTCCATCGCCACGCAAGAAGAATGGTGGGTCCTCCTCCATCGCTCCTCAACCTCTTCGTCCTCTTCTTCATCTCCTCTCCGCTTCCCCTCTCCACCTTCCGCGCGCATGCCTGGGGTCAAGATGGCCACTACATCATCTGCTCCATCGCACAGGTACTACTTCTCTCGATCAAAAGTTTTCCTTTTCTTCACTGGTCCTATCCCAAGCATTCAAGCGAACAAGAAACGAAAAAAAAAACGCCCACCTTGAATCCGAATCGATCACAATGTACAAAAAAGAAAGCCCATATTGTGAGTCGAATCTATGAAAAAAATGCACAGCTTCTTGCCATAAAAGAAAACAAATCATGGAATTCTCGCATCACTGCATTGAACGACGATGCCTTACTTATGTTTGGAAAGGATGCGGACAGGATTCATAAAAAAATCATCCTTTGTTTTTGTAATCACAGTCCTTTGCTGTGTTTTATGTTCATATTAGATTCAATTTCCTGTTTTAGCCATGGTTTCAGTATGCGGAGCTGTGGGAAAATATCACAATCCAGTTTTGCATTAGACCTATTGTTTTTGCTGTGTGTGTAATATTAGGTGTATTAAGTAACGGTAGGCTGTAATGGGCAGATTATAAATCTCTCATATTAGTCACATGGTAGGTGTATACAACATATATATATATATATCTACATCTTTATTATTACAAATACATAAAAACCAGGGTCAGGCTTCATTGTTTTTGGATGAAGCTGAAGCGAAGAGAAATACTTAGATGACAAAATCAAACTAAAATGAATGGAAATTAATTATGATCATAGAATATTAAGCATTCAGTACTTTAAAGCGCTCCATTGCCACAATGCATTCATATTGTCAAGGTGGTTGCTTGTTCTTCAGTTGTTTCACTGATTTGCTCTCGATTCCGTAAACTTGTAAATCATGGTGTGGTACCACACAGCTCGTCTCTGGGTATGTATATATGTATCCACAGTATCCATATAGTATCAATAACTGTGAACACTGGTCAACTTTTTTGTTAAGAGATATTTTGTGTATAACACAATTTTCTTCTCCTTCTAGTTAGTATGATTCTTTCAGTAGGCGATCAACACACTTTGATATGCCTCAGAGTGTGCTCCCATTCAGAAGCAGACTAACTTTTAAAATGCATCTTCATCACTTCTATTGTACTTTGATCAATTCACACTTTACTTTGATCTATTCTTTCGCTGTACCTTTTTTGTTTTTCTTTTTGTTGGCTATTGACTTGGATAATTTGAACTTTTCTGAGGCAGTCTCATCTTAAATCTGATACACTTAAGATAGTTCAAAGTCTACTTCCTCGTTATTCTGGAGGACGGCTTGCCAATCTATGCTGGTGGGCCAATGAGATACGCTTTCTTGAGCAATGGCATTGGACAATACCTTTGCATTTCATAGAAACACCAGATTATCTGTGCAATTACGATTATACAAGTGAGCTCTTTTTCTCCAGATAGAGTCTAAAATACATAAACAGCCATAGAAATGAAATTTTAACTAATTTGGAAATGAGTATTCATCAGGAGATTGTCAAAGCCCCATAGGAGAAGATCATATGTGCTCTGCTGGAGCAATTAACAACTATACCACACAATTGGCTAATTATGGTTCTTCCAAAAATCAGTGTAATCATAAAAAACTTCCATATTTGTATTCATGCACTAGCATCTCGTTTTCTTGTTCATACATTATTATGCAAGTTGTGTTTTTTATTCCATTGTTAGCAAATTCTTTACAAAATATTTTTAATATGTTTTATGATGTTGTTTTGAACCCAGGCTATGTTTGTCCTGATGCTAAGAAAGAAATATATATAGATTATTTACCAAAATTTATTGATGAATATCCATCCATTTTCTATATGGGAACACGTATGCTTGTGTAGGACTTTGTGCATTTTGCGTTGCAATCTTACATTGAAATAAAATTTTATGGTCACAGATAACTTGACAGAAGCGCTCCTCTTTCTTGCTCACTTTTTGGGGGATATTCATCAGGTCTGTATTTCATTTTATGCATTAATAGTGTCATCTCATTAAATCTAATTTTCACCCCTATGTTGCTTTTTATGCTCCTTTGCACATTTTATGGCTTGATATGATATAATACTACTTATATGGAACAAAAGAAAACAACAGATGTATTCCTAGCAGCCATTGCATCTGGGGTTTTCAAAAGATTCACAGGCAAACTCCATCAAATTACAATGGTACAATGAACAGAAGACATTACACCATGTAAGGATTTTGTTTACAATGTTATGTAATTCTTTTGCACTATGTTTTTATTTACCGAGTTTACTGGTTCACTTTTGATAGGTTTGGGATGATGGTATACTCAATGGACTAAAAAATCAGCACTATTCTAATTCCAATATTCTCGAACTCATTAAAGACATTGAAGAAAATATCACAGTAAGAATGTGCATATATAGACATGGTGTTTCATAAATGAAAACATATGAAATTGGTTTTGAGGGTGTGGATCTGATTACCTCTGTTTTTTCTTATCCATGTTCATGCTCTCATGCTGACATTGAAATTTTAACTGAATAATAATTCAGTTGTCAATATATTCTATATCAATGAAGATGTCCAATTATTACCGATGAACTAACCTATAGCATAAAATGAACCCAGTTAATGGAGAAGAGAGCATCTGTAGGACTATTGCCAAGTACATGATAGGAGTAAATATGTGCGCTTTTTTTTTCTCTTTTCACTATTCGGCAGGGATATTGGAAGGAAGATATTCCTGAGTGGACTGTTTGTCCTGATACAAAGATTGCATGTCCTGATAAGTAAGTAAAAAAAACTCTCCGTTTTCTGTACATGCATATATCTGATTCTTAATGCTTCAACTCTGTTTTAGATGCTGCATGAGGTTATACTCTTGTTTTACATTTGGCTCAAGAGCCAACGTGATGACATTATGTCGAGAAATTTTCTGAATGAGCCCCTTGCACACCATGCCCTGCTCTGACTCCGGGATTTTTGTAGTTGAAAATGAGCACCTCCATGTAGCTCTATTTCCTTGATAGTTTTATGCTTTATCTATATCCACTTCCATTGCTCACATGTGGGTAAATCTTTCTTCCCTTGAGCATTAACTAGATCATTGCCAAATGTTTATTGAATTCTATTGTTATAACTTCTGTAAGTAGGCCTAGGGTCTTAGATACTCTGGATGCCTATTGTTATCGTTCATGTAAGTGGGTCAAGTGTCTATACATATTCCGGAGTTTATCATTTCAGTGTGTAACTGGGCTTAGGTTCTATATATACCCTGATCAGCTGATATAATCACTTGATAAGTGGGTCAAGGTCTATACATATAGAAAATATTCGATAATGTGTTTGAGGTTGTAGCACTTGCCTCTGAAACAAAGCAAGATATGGCAGAAGTTTTATTAGACTTTAAGAATTTATGTAGTAGTGTTGATTTGGGTTTCCTCCCTAGGTACTTTGATGAGGGTAAAAATATTCGTGGCAAGCTCAAAATTCTATCAAATTGTATGCTTTTCTATGAACCTTGCTGGAATCATAGAGAAACACATTAAAGCATATGGAAGGAAAGAGAAATACATAAGTAAAACTGCAATCTTTTAGGTGAAGTGATTGTTTTATCTAGTTCATCTTAGAGAGCTATGCTATAACGGTGTGTTTTTGTTGAATTTTGAAGGTATGCAAAAGAAAGCATCAAACTAGCTTGTTGGTGGGCTTACAAAGGTGTTGTTAAAGGATCAAACTTGGAGTGTAAGATTTCCTTCAAAATACATTTCAAACATGTAGTGTGATGAAAAATCGTTTTGCAAACAAGATTTGAGTGTCTGAATCAAATCTATGTTTTCCTTTGCAGATAATTATTATCTGTCTAGGTTAGCGATTGTTCAAAGACGGTTGGCCCAAGCTGGCATACGCCTTGCATCAATACTCAACCACATTTTGCGTGATCCAGTTCTATAACCACTATGGTTTAGGGTATAGATGTGCCCTATTCAATGCCATCATTCATAACAGTGATATTATAAAAACGCTTCATGTCCTGTCTCAAGTTTGCAAATTCAGATAGCTTTTGGGTGAGATGGGTGAATTTTCATCTTGAGGCTGAATTAGATCACCTCTATTAGGCCAGATATGCTTGTGAAGGGGAATGATGAAGATATACATATTTGGTTAGATGATTTTTTATTAATCTATTATGCTTGTGGAGAAGGATGGTAGAAAATGTACATGATTGGTGCAGATTTGTCATAAGACTTCCGACTTTGATTGGAGTGTGGGTAATTATGTAAGTGTCTATGGTTTGGCAAACTATTCAATCCATCAGGCTTTGGATATGCACACAATCTATCTCCCATGCTTTTTAATGGAGGCACGTTATCTTATGGAAGTCTTGTATTGACTTCATGATCTATGCATGATCTTCTTCTTCTTCTTTTTCTTCTTTTCCCTCTTCGTCTTCTTCTTCTTCATCAAAGTAAGAAGGAAGTAAAGTTGGGAGTTTATCACCGAGAAAGTCAAGCGGGGACCTTAGGCATGGAAAGTCAACTTGAAAACTGAGCGAAATGAAAGTCAAGCCAAACATTGAGTTATGAGAAAGAAGTCAAGTCAAGCAATGAAGGAAGTCAAGTCAATCAATGAAGGAAGTCAAGTCAAGAAATGAATGAAGTCAAGTCAAAAAAATGAAGGAAGTCAAGTCAATCAATGAAGAAAGTCAAGTCAAGAAATGAAGGAAGTCAAGTCAATCAATGAAGGAAGTCAAGTCAATCAATGAAGAAAGTCAAGTCAAGAAATGAATGAAGTCAAGTCAAGCAAGAAGAATCAAGTCAAGTCAATGGAGAAAGTCAAGTCAATCAATGAAGAAAGTCAAGTCAAGAAATGAATGAAGTCAAGTCAATGAAGAAAGTCAAGTCAACTACTGCTAAGTCAAAATCAGGACCAAGCCTCGTCTCTGTCGAGTCTCCGGGCAGCTATGGCGACGACAAGAACACCACGTCTCTGTCATCGCCTTCTTCTCTGCCGATCCCTCTCTTCTTCATCCTCTTCTTCTTCTTCTTCTTCTTCTTCTTCTTCTCCTCGCAGGGTCTGTGTTGTGGCAGCCCGTCGCACTCCTATCGGTGCCTTCCATGGATCTCTCGCCACTCTCTCCGCTCCGCGTCTCGGATCGATCGCAATTCAAGGTATCGATACTATATCACGCTGCTTCAATCTCCCTTTCTCCTCATCGTCCTTGTGGATTTGATGCATCAAATGTGTGCCGATTAAGGATTTCTAGCTCTCCTCCAACTCCTTTATCCCGTTTTTTCATCTGCCCTTGTACGATCCTTTCCGGGTTAGGGTTTCGAACAAAGTTTCTCATAATTAGGGTTTCCCTTCACTCCCTCCTCTCCATGTCATGCAGGTTCCTCTCTTCGTGTTCGGTTCTGTTTTTGTGCATCCTTATCTTTCTTTTTTTCCAAAGTTTTTTCTTGATTCGGTTTACCAGGAGCCTTGCAAGATGCCAGATTAGAAGCAGATGCTGTTGAGGAAGTCGTCATGGGAAATGTATTAAGTGCCGGGTTAGGCCAAGCACCTGCTCGACAAGCATCACTGGTTTTGCTTCCTTCCTTGCTTTCTTTCTTTCTTCAAATTTTGTTTTCTTTAAATTCTTCAAGAGACCATATTGTTCATCGTTTGATGTAACAGATTGTTTCCATTCATGGGTTTTCAGCAAAATTTCCTCGATGTTTAACAAACTTCTGGCATTTCTTCTTACGTGGCTCAAAGAAACGTTTTTCAAATGCATGGGTTGAGTGTGCCGTAGAGAAATGTGCAAATCCAGAATTGGTTCTTATCAAGGGTTCCAAATAAAGTTTTTTTCTTCTTCTTTTGTGTGTTGCAATGAGCAGGAGGCTGGTTTATCTGTTAATTCCGTCTGCAGTGTTGTAAATAAAGTGTGTGCTTCAGGAATGAAAGGTGTGTCTCCTCTCTTCTTCATCCCTTTATATTTATAGGTGGAATATCTAGCTGGCTTACAAAAACAAGATCCTAAGCTTGCTAGAGAAACAAAAAGGTATTACCTGTTTTTGAACATGATTCTTACGAATCTAGCAGAAACCATTTGGAAAATTCTCTATTGCTTGTTTGCAGCGGGCACAGAGTTTATTCGATAAAAATGTTGAACTTCGTGGATTTCTCTGTGAGTAAGGGAAGAATAAACTCAAATGAATGATAGAAATAGATGCAAGTGCTATAATGCACACTTTGATGTGAACGTAGCTAGGATTTAAAGTAGTTTGGGACTATATTAGGTTCTTTATGAATCAACTTCATTACCCAAAGGAAAGGTATGACGGGTGGTACAGTATATCAACTCAAATACCTTGGCCATTCGATCATTTATGCTCAGCCTCTACTGCACCTATAGACTCTACTTGTTCATTGCAGTAGCCAGTCTCTAATGATTCATATTCTTGGGTGGTCAGCTGTTATGCTTGGGGCTCAATCCATAATGTTGGGGATGCGTGAGGTCGTAATTGCTGGAGGAATGGAAAGCATGTCTAATGCACCATATCTCTTACCTCGAAGACAACCTCCTAAGATACTTGGTGACTGTAAATTAATCGATAGCCTACAACATGATGGACTTTTGGATCCTACGAATGGCCTCTCTATGGGTTTGTATGCAGAGAAATGTGCAGAAGAGATGGGCATATCACGAGAAGAACAAGTAATTAGTAACTTGTATGAACTATGTTATTTATTAGTCTTATTTTTTGTGATGGGGCTATTCGTTTACATGTCTTAGTATGCCTTTTGAATGACAGGATGACCATGCGATAAAAAGCTACGAGAGAGCTCTACAAGCACAAACAACCGGTATCTTCAAGGCAGAGATAACACCAGTGACCATCAAAGAAAAGCAGGGGAAGCAGACATTAGTCAACTTCGATGAAGAATGTTCAAAGGTTGGTATCTTTGTGTGTATGACGGTTTATGGATTCTCTGTCTAGGTGTGTGTTTGTCTGTGTGTATAGGTAGTTCATGCAGAATAACTTTGACATTGTCCTGCAGTTTGATCCAGGAAAACTCGTATCACTATCCCCTGTCTTCAAAAGTGATGGCACTATTACAGCCGGTAATGCTTCATCAATCAGTGATGGGGCAGCTGCTCTTCTACTGACTTCCACAGAATATGCAGAGAAACATGGGCTGCCAATTTTGGCGCACATACGTGGCTTCTTCGATGCAGAACAGGTCTTCTGCTTAATACATTCTTTCTTTGCCTTGCTCGAGTTAACATAATGTCTTTAATCAATCAGGCACCTGAAAAGTTCCCCACAAGCCCAGCCCTAGCGATTCCTCTGGCTTTGCAACAGTCTGGTTTACAGATGAAGCATATTGACCTGTTTGAGATTAATGAAGCTTTCTCTGTAAGTAATTGTTCAGGCATGTAAGATATCAGTGTAGAATTTCCACTTTCAATATTGATGTGAACTTCTACTTCAGCAATATGTATGGTTGAATGTTGGTGTATTACTTGCTGATGGTAACTCGGGTCCTGCAGCATGAGTATACTATTTCTATCAGTACACTCATTGTGAGAATATTCTACTGTTGTTGCTAGGTTGTGGATCTTGCGAATCGGAAACTATTGGGGTTGTCTGATGAGCATGTGAATATCCACGGTGGGGCTGTCTCACTTGGGCACCCAATTGGTGCATCTGGAACTCGAATCATCATCAGTTTGATTACAAGCCTCGCCTTCAAAGGTTTGGATTTTGGAGTTGCCGCTGTATGTAATGGCGGTGGAGGAGCATCAGCTATAGTCATTGAGAGAGAGAAGACCTATAGGTTACCTCAGGATGAGCTGGAACACAGAAAGCCTGAAGAGCAGTGATCTGAAAATAGATTGACCAATGCTCAGTACCGCTTATTTGGTGCAGCTAAAAATGTATAGCATTCAATATGTAGTATGAACTTACCTGTAACTTTTTGTGAGCCTGATAAGGAGACACATGAATTTTGGATCTCTGAAGATAACTTGAAATTAATAAAATTTAAATATTTCTGTATATGTAATCAATCATTCCTTGGTATAAGTTTCCACTTTTCCATCCCTAGACTTTCTAATAATGTGCTTTGCTGAATTTCTTATCTGAGAGTGTAATCACTGATGGTTAGTTTCTACATTGATCCCTAGGTACTGTCATGCTGCTTTCTTTTCTAATCAGAAAGGTTCCCATTGCCTAGTCTGCAAGGATGATGTTATTCATGTTAATTATACACAGTTTTCTCAATACAAAGTGAGGAATATATATCACTAATAAGTGCTATATATAACTTTCCCTTGATTTGGGATGGAATTGTCTTGTGGGATAAACAAAACTGGGAGACATTTGAATGGTGATAACACCCATCTGTCCACTTATATGATGTATTTACTATTTACTTCCGCATGAGTTCATATCCCCAAAGGCAAATGAATGAAAATTTCTACTTGCCGCATCAGTTTCTAGACTATTCAATGTAGCATATCTTACTTTCATTGATTCAATCCTTTCGGCATCTTCTTTCATACCAGCAGATGCAAAAATATTTGCCATGAGCACATACACAACAGCACAAGCAGTATCCAATTGTAGTGCTTGATCAAATGCCGACTTTCCAAGCTCAACATTTCCCCATTTCCTGCACGCGCCCAAGAGCGCACGCCAGATCCCGGGATAATTTGAAGTGGGCATTGCCTTTATCACCGATATCGCATTGTTAAACAGTCCTGCACATCCCAAAACTCCCATCATACATGTATGGTGCTCTACATTAGGTGAAAATCCATATTTCCCAGTCATGTTTCCAAAAAGTATTTGTGCTTCATCCAATAGCCCTGAATGACTACAAGCAGTGAGAACAGCTAGAAAAGTGACCACATTTGGAGACAAACCTTCCCCGTGCATCTGGTTAAAGCACTCCAATGCTTCATGACAGTGCCCATGTTCAGCATACCCTGAGATTAGTGCATTCCATGACACTACATCCCGGCCCCGAAGTTCTTCAAGAACCTCTCGTGCTCTGGTAAGAAAACCGCATTTGGCATACATATCCACTAATGCAGTGCCAAGTAGAACATCCTTGTGTAGCAAACCCCTATTCAATACATCATCATGAATTTGCTTGCCCCTGTCTATAGCTCCCAGACTACCACATGCTTTCAGGATGGAAATGAAAGTGACTGGATTCGGAGAGAGTCCCTCGTTTTGCATCTGTTCAAAACATTTCAATGCTTCCTGACCATCCCCTTGACAGGCATAACCTGCGATGAGTGAAGACCAAGAGATCACATTATTAGTTGGAAGCTCTTTCAGAACTCCTTGTGCTTTTGCAAGCATGCCACATTTGACGTACATGTCTACTAAAGCATTGCCGAGAGCAATATCTGTTTTCAGCAAGCCCCTCATCACAATTTTATCATGAATTTCTTGTCCGATTCCTGCTGCTCTAGTATTGCCGCATGCCTTCAAGATGCAGATAAAAGTAATTGAATCTGGAGAGAGGCCCTCACTTTGCATTTGTTGAAAGCATTGAATTGCTTCGTGACCTTGTCCATGTTCAGTATACCCTGCAATCAAAGTGTTCCACGAGTCTACATTGCGAATAAGAAGGTCACAAAGAACCTCTGCAGCTTTTCCCATCATTCCACATTTCACGTACATATCCATCAAAGCATTACCAAGCACGATGGCCCTATTTAGAAGCCCGCTAGCCTTAATCTCCTCATGTATTTGTTTGCCCTTGCCTAAAGCTCCTCTAATTCCACATGCTTTTAAGACACAAACAAAGCTGATTGCATCTGGAGCTATGCCTTTACTTTGCATACATTCAAAGCAATCTAATGCTTCAGCATAATGCCCTTGTTGAGCATATCCTGAAATCAATGCAGACCAAGAGACTGTATCTTGCATGGGAAGCTCTTCGAGTACCTCCTGAGCTTTTGTAAGCAAACCACATTTAGCATACATATCTACTAATGCTGTGGCAAGCACAATATCCTGCTTCAGCAAGCCTCTGTTCACAATCTCATCGTGAATTTGTTTCCCTTTGCTGATTTCTCCTATACGGCCACACGCTTTCAAGATGCAAGTGAAAGTTACTGCATTCGGGGAGAGACCTTCACTCTGCATCCTTTCAAACACTTCTAGTGCTTCTTGGCCCAACCCATGTTGAGCATATCCTGCGATAAGTGCGTTCCAAGTGACAATATTGCGAATCTGAACTTGTTCGAGTATATCTTGAGCTTTTGCAAAAGCGCCACATTTAGCATACATATTAATCAAAGCGCTGGCAAGGTAAGGGCTCGTTTCCAGTAATCCAGTACCAACAATTTCAGTGTGTACTTTGGTTCCTTTACAGAGGTCCTTGTTCTTGGCACAATCCTTCAGTATGGCTACCCAAGTGAAATCTTTCTGGTGATGGCTTCCATGCCCGATCGTATCGTTGAGACTCTCCTTGAAATTCTCCCTCCGCCTAAGCTCTTCCTTGATCCAATGGGGACTGTGCGATCCGTCAAGCAATAATGATTCATGACTGATTCTATGTCGAAAGCCTGCTGACGGTTGCGAGCAATCCTGCGTTGAGAGAAAAATCTTTAAATATCTCTTCTCCTCCCCTTAATCTCTCTCAAATCCTCTCTAGAAACAGTGCCCTCGTTTAAAAAAAAGACCACTTTGGTTCCTCTTTCTAGTGTATATCTTTAGAATGGAAATGAAAGGACAATTTCAACCCATGGGATATACAGGACACACAAAATCCTCTTGTATTTATCTCCTTATTGAGAAGGGCATAGTTGCTTCATAGTAATTATTCTCTGAGTGAAAATTTCTTCTGCACCCAGAAATATGCTCAACCCTATAGGTGGAAATCTCTGTGAGTATATTACACATACATTACAATGCCATCGATAGGAAAGAGACACACACAAAGAGAGATTGTTCTCACCGTGGGGTTCTGATCTTTGCACCGGAGACAAGGATCTCTGAAATACTCCTTCCATGAGAGGTCCATTCTTTGGTAGAAGGAGCTCTTTGGCCGTGATGAGGAGGATGGTGGGCGTCTTGCCATTGCTTCATGGCTGCAAAAATTTGGGCAGACTTGGTTTTCTCTGTTGCAGCAAGGAAAGAGTCTTCTGCTAAGTTAGCAGGGCTAACCCCTCTTCCATGGCTGCCTTACATTCTGAGAATGCCACCATAGCTTTAGCTTGGCACAACTAGCAATTCCAATCCATTCCAAGGACATGCATAGGAAGGATCTCATCTTGGCTCCATTGCATGACAAAGCATCGAAACACATGCTTCGGGGCGATCCAAGAAGAGATCGAAGTAACATGCATCTCGATTCCGCGAGAACTTGCCCAGGAATCTTCTCATCGTGCACGTTGTCATCAGCTACAACATTTCAGTATTATGGGAGCTCCTCTCAGATGTCACGATTCGTTTACTCGTGTTTGTGTGTACAAGGGAATGGATGTTCATTTCCCTGGTCTCGATAAGCCACTCGACGAATCGGGCACGTAGAAACTGTCCAACTGCATATGGAGGTAGGCCAAAGCGACGTACAAATGTTTGCAGCGTAACCTATGACGTTGATTATGTACATATTGGTTCAACTTCATACTCACGCGAGTAAATAGATAGATTACACAAGACGAGTGTGATCATTTGGTAGGCCAGAGTCCCGACATTCGCAGCCAATAAGTATACAGAAACAATAGCTGTCTTTGGTGTAGAAAACCATGTTGTGCTTGAATGCGAAGCGGTTACGAGCCTCTTACTATCACAAGCCGAATGGACTCGAGACATCATCGATGCACACAGCTCCGCTACAAATCAGCTCGGCCTGCGACCAAGGGTGTACAAAATGGCTGGCTGTATGAACCTGCCCACGGCAGCCCCCAAAGCCCAACAAACCAGACAACACGATCGCGATCTTTCTTGTAAAGAAAAGGAGTCGGATCATGTAGAACAGACAAGCTTAGAACCATGTATACAAAGGCAGAGGCTTGTGTCTGATGGTGGCACAATCACGAATGGATTAGTTCTTGTCGGAGGCCCTCGAAGTCTTGATTCTGGCAGAAGAGTGAATGAACCCTAGTGCTACTGTTGCTACTACTACTACTACTACTACTACTACTACTACTACTACTATATTGTGGAGAGTGAATGAAGGGTTTGTACACATGCAAAGGGAGTGTATATTTTTCTTCTTCTTCTTCTTCTTCTTCTTCTTCTTCTCTTATGAATTGATTTAGAGTTTTTATTTTTGGTTTTGCTTTCCTTGTGAGGGAGAGGGAGAGAAGAGGCCCCCCCTCTCACTGCCCTTCAAAAACACACGATTTGCAGTGAATTTTCTGCTCGATTTTGCCACCGCTCCCTCTGATCTGACGATCTGGGTCTTCCTCCTTTCGGCGAAGCAGTTCTGGGTCGCCATGCTTTTTTGCCCTCTTCACGGCCCTGGAGATTAGGGTTCCTCCCTCTCGCTGTCTTTGTTTGCCTCTCTTCTTCTGTATTAGTTGGACCAGGGAGCTCTCGCTTTGGATTTCCTTTCTTTTCTGTGAAGGCGCTGTCTTCCCCCCCTCCCCTATATATTGCATCAGATAATCGGCATCCGCTTCGCCCTCCTGTTCCTATTAATGGGTCGGCAAGAAAGAACAGTAAGTTTTCCTTATTCTCTAGATAAATCAAAAAGATTAGAGTATGCTTGTTTTCCTTTCTGCTGCCTTCTTTGTTTTATTCCCCTGGAATGACAAGTTTTTGCAATGGGCATGAAATGTGATTTTCACCTGTAGGAAGGTTTATGTGGATGAAGCAGGTTTTCTAGTATATACCGTCCTGTGGATATGGACAGTGCATCTATCCGTATATTGAAATGGTGGTTGTTCTGTAGCGTTGGATACATCTGCTTGCTATCTAGTATGATTTTTTATCCAAATAATCCGTATAGGTGTTTAACCATAATCTTTAGCCATTACGTTTAACCTTTTGGATATTAAAATGGTACCAACAATAACCTTAAACTTGGAGAATTCTATGCGATGTTTGGTTTCAAAATTATGCTCTTATACATTTAACTGCTCGTGATGTACCGAATTTACATAAACTTGAATGGTTACATCTATATGCGAGGTTTCAAGGTAAAAGAGAAGTTTTGATATTTGTACAGTATATTTCTTCGTTTTGCCATCAGCTACCAGATGCCAGTGGCTTTTATAGTACGTGTGATCCCAGAGTGTACTCTCTTTCAATATACATTGTTCTGCTGTATATCAGTTTTAGAGGTATGGCATGTTTCAACTATTAGGTACATCAGACTTGAATGTGTAGCCCCAGCATATGTAACGTTTAATCATCTGTCAATTAAACCCACTGTTTCTTGACACTCAAATAATGGGACTGGAGAGATACGTGATGATTAGCCTATTGTTGAACCTGTTCAGCTCCTAATACACAACTTTATGCCCTATGTGGCGTATGTAGGGTTTCAAGAGTCATGAAAAATTGAGTTTTTTTTAGAGCTTCTTCTTATATAACTGATCTTGGTTTAACATCCACAATATAGGCAGCAGGATTTGTGGGTCTCAGGCATAGAATCGTTAGCAATTTGTATATTTGACTGATTCGGAGTTCTACTTATAATGATTTGCATGGAAACTTCTGCAGGATTTTTACAAGGACAATAGAGATTATGGCAATCTTTTAGATGAAGAAGGATATGAGGATGAAGAATATGAGGAAGATGAACGTGATGGGGATGGAACACGAGCAGTAGAAGAAGAAGAAGAAGAAGACCTTTCTCAAGAGTGTCAAGAGTATTTGAGGCGTCGTGAAAGGTTCAAAGAGCTTGCTAGGCAAAAGTTAAGAAGAGAAAAAGAAAATGGCCGAGGTTCAACAATATCATCAAAGAAACCACTTCCTTTTGACAAGTTAGGTTCTCTCTTTGTCCCATAAAGATCAAAATTGAAGTAATCTGAATAACTTCTGTTTGTATTTGCATGATTTTACCATATATTTAGTATAGCTTTATTGATACTTCTAAGATCGATTCCCTTTCTACAGCCACCTTCAATGTATAGCTTTATGGTTGATGTATCTGTATAAGGTTGAATCTGCACTTGGGTGTTGTTTGATTACGATTTATGAAATAGTTTAGAGATAATATATGATGTCTAATCCAGTAGGCCGCATTATCTACATGATGAGTGCATTGGCAGAGGCATATCCTCATGATCATCCATCCATAAGCTGTTTATACTGTAAAATGCATGTTTCGTCTGAAGTAAATCACAATCCAACTTTGTCTACACATGAATTATAGTACGACATATACATTATAAGTAGCTGTTAGCAACTAGGCTATGTTAGCACATAAATAAGATGTTACACTCTAGCTTTTTCATAATGGTCCTTAAAAGGATATTTACACATTCCGTGATTGGTGTACTATAGCACCATGACAACGTAGCAGGCTGCAAACTGGAGGAAATAGATTGTGCAGTGGCATCTGCATATTAATACACTCTGCTTTCTCTTAGCCTACTGTCTGAGATCTTTCTCATACCATTCCTCATGAAATCAAACACGAATTATATTGTGGACATTGAATAGCTGATTTCTGAGTTGCATGAGAAAATGAGTCGTTTATTAGGTATATTTCATATTCAAGATAGATTATTTAGTTTAAGTATTAGGTTTTTGTCTATGATGGGTGGATTTTAAACGTTTTACCGAGTTACACTTCTGTACTTACGTTTCTTGTTAATGTTAAAGGTAATGGTCTTTTGATTTTCTGCATCTTAAATATGCAAGGAAGCTGGAAGGGGCTCGCCTCCTTCTATCCAGGGGGCTAGGGTAGATGCCATTTTTAGTACGCCTAGTTAATCAGAAGGAACTCACTGTGTGCATGCATAGAATCTTCAGCCTGGTGTTTCATCTGATAGGTTTGATTTATTCTCAAGGAAAGTTTCTTTTAAAAAATTACATAATCATGCCTGTACATTTTAAAATGCCGTATGTTTTCCTAAAGGCAAGTTCTATTACTAGCTTACGAGAACTGATTTCTCTAAGATGATTATCTAAAATTTGAATTATCATATGTGGTTCCGGTCCATTAATTTGAAATTATTAGGGTTAGCGAACTTGTTTGTCAAGTTGAGATCAGATTATATACTGTCCTTATGCTATGGTTTATGTAAAGAGTGTTAGTCGTATGTAGAGGTGGGTTTGCAGTGTATGGACATGATCAAGTAAATGTAGCATTCTCTCTATATCCTCCTGCTAATACTAAGAAATAAACTCCTTTTATCTCTGCGTGGGAAGGTTGACATCTTGGAGTGAGCAGATTGAGTCAATGTGATTCATGTTAGTGGTTATGTTCTTTTTTTTGGGCTATGCATTTCAAAAAGGGTTTGGAAGTGCATTATGGCTTAAACAAGCACAGATATTTGTGTTGCAGGGTGTATACCAACTAACCAACATAAATGGAATTTTTGATGCAGCTATGGTTCGTTCTTTGGACCGTCAGAGCCGGTTGTTGCAAGGAGAGTTATTGAGGATGCTCGGGCAAGGGAGGAAGCTAGTAAACTTGCAAAGCTTGTGAAGAATGAGGCTGGAATGTCAAAGGGACAGAGAGGAACTTCAAAGGGTCCTCAGCAACCAAGAGCATCTGAGCCTGCAAAGCAGTCAAAGCCTGTCAATCAGGTTTACATAAATAATTAATGGGGAAAATATTGAAGTGTTTCTGTGGTTAATTGTAATTTCTAAACTTTTGAAATTTGGTCATTCTTTTCTTCATATTTCCATTCAATTCTGCATGCATAGTTGAGTATAAATTATGTGTGTTACTTAATTATCTGGGAAAAGTGATTGCTAGATCGTTTCTTTATGGCCTTGGCTTGGTTTAAGGTTGAACCAAAATATGGGCTGTGAAACTATAGACTTATGAATCATGTCTGTAGGGTGTTTTTAGTTCACTTTGCCATTTCAATTTATGGTGGAGTTTGTTCTCCGGTGCCAAGTTGTTGCTGGCTAAGACGTAAAGATATTCAGAAATAATCAGCTTTATGCTAAAATTATTAAAGATTGTCAAATTGACTCTTTTACTTAATCATAAAATTTCAAATATTTTTTCAATGGTTTTACTGCAGACAGCATTGAGACTGCAGCGCTTGAAGGAGGCTCGTGATTACTCTTTCCTATTTACTGATGAAGATCCAACTACAAGCACCCCAGCTCCAGCTACAAATACTCAGCATCCAACCACAAGTGCCCGTCGCAATGGCACCCATGAACCAGCATTGAGAAGGCAAGGTTAGGATTTTATACTTCGTGTGGGTGATTATTTTATATTTTATGTGTTGAACTTCACATATTTTCTCCTGTGATTGCTTTGCAGATAATGACAATCAAAGGCATACAAGTAAAGTTGTGAAAAGTGGTGGAACAACATCTCAGAAAGATTTGCCTCTTACCAAGATGAGCTCATCCAGTAAATTGCCGAGGCCAAATTTGTCCCCTGCACCACACAGAAGTCAAGAAAGGCAGATGATACCTACGACAAAGCAGTCCAGACCTTCAGAAAAAACTCCTGCCATAAAGCCCAAAAACACTTCGTCAGTAGTGTCGTCGTCATCAAATTTAGCTCCGAAGAAAAACTCATTAAGTTCGAATTTGAATTCGAATAAAACTATATCTGGACCTGGTCGGCCACTTCAATCTCGTCCTGCAAGTTCATCAACATCTCTTTCTTCTTCGAAGAAGCCCAGTAGTTCGTCAGCGATAGATGCACAAGTGAAAAGCTTGGTTTCAGGAGGGCTTAAAGGTTCTGCTACTAAGCAACAAATGCCTTCTAATAAACCAGTAGCAAGCAAGGGTGTGATTAGTCATTCTTCCTCTTCTGGGAGCAAAAGTCAAGTAGGGACAATGAGGGCTGATCAAAAGAGGCCTGGTGTAGTTATACCAGGACGGGTGGGCTCTGGAGGTCAAGTGGATACTAGAAGACCTCTTCAGTCTGGAGCTTCTTCAAAGCAGGTGATCCTGTCTGTCTCTCGTACAAGAGCTAATGTGTTGTTTGTCTTATAGGCTATTTGGCCTCTCAAAAGACGTTAACCACTGTTTTGAAGTTAAAAACTCGTTATTAATTAAATATATAAATCCTGCAGCAAATGAGACCGCTGCAAAAGCCCATTCGGCCACCTGTGAAGCCTGTACCAAAGAGAAGTAGAGAAATCGAATCTGAAGATGATTTCTTTGTAGACGATGATGATGATTTGGAAGGGGGTGATGTAAGTAGCGTGATCCAGAAGATGTTCGGGTAAGTGTTCCCTATCAAAATTTGTATTTTTGTTATTGGTATATCTTTCTTTTACCACAGGAAGGACTTTCATCTCCTGCCTATTTTCTATTTGTTCATGCACATGTATTTATTAATTTAAAGGCATGTCTGATGATTTCTCATATTTGAATATTTTGTAGATATAACCCGAGGAAGTATCGGGATCTGGATGATGAAGATGACAGGAATATGGAAGCAAATTTTCGAACAATCCAAATGGAAGAGAAACGGAGGTACTATATTTTCCATGTTCTCAAATCAATGTTTTTGCTTTCAATAAGTTTGCATATAAGTTGATCAGTTTTTGCATTGCTGTAGAAGTGGTGTCTGCCTGATATTATTTGAGAATTTGCATTTTTCATGGTTGCACATAGCCTGATATTCTATGTGAATCAGCATTTCTTATTTTTATTTCCCGTAATTCATTGAACTTCATGCAATCCCTTCATTTGCTCTTGATTGTTATGCACCTTCAAACATGATGTGCTAAATTGGGCTATCTATGGGTTAGAAGTTTGTGCAATCCGTTCTTTTGCTCTTGATGGTTCTGCATATTCAAACATGATTTGATAAATTGGGCAATACATGCTTTGAACTTCATGCAATCCCTTCTTTTGTGCTTGCATATTCAAAGATGATGTGATAAATTGGGGAATCTATGCGTGGAACTTCATGCAGTCCCTACTTTTTCTCTTAATGGTTCTACATCTTCAAACTTGATGTAATAAATTGGGCAAAGTTATGCTGCTTGTCTGATAATCTTGTATATTCTATAACATGCTGTAGATGGGCAATTGTATTTCCTTCTCTTCGATATTTTTCAATTTTCTTTTGTCATTCCGCTTTGATGACATTTGCATCTTCTAACATCTTATAATGGTCAACAGTGCAAGGATTGCTCGAGAAGAAGATGAACGTGAGCTACAATTGATAGAAGAGGAGGAAAGGAGAGAAAGGGAGAGAGCTCGTGCCAAGAAGAAGCGCAAGCTGCAACAGAGATGATACGATGTTCGAAACATCTGCACCATTCCAAAAATCTTATTCCTTTCCTATACCAGTTACGAAGGGCAGGTTTTCCTTGGGGGCACATGTAAGATTTAGTGATCGATCTTGTCAATGGAAAGTGATCCGTCCTCTTATTTGGCTGGATTTTCGGTCTCTAATTCTGAAACTTACATTCTTTGTATATTAGAAGTCCTGGTCAAATCTTTTTCATCATGAGAGCAGTGGTGGGACTCCCTACTTGTAACGTAATATTCATTCATACCCAAAGATGTGGTGGAGGTCTGAAGGCACTCTACAATTTTGTAAGCCCTGGTCTTTAAATTGGATTGCATGGCTATCCAAAAGGTTCCTATCATGGTGAAATAAAATTTACTTGCCTAGACAACGTGTACTTCAGATTTTCTGCAAAGGGCGATTACTTGGTTATGTTGTCTGAGACTTTTTGACTTTTGGAATGTCGCCCTAGATTTACAGCTGGAAAAATTTGAGCACTTTCCGTTGTATATGCATTGGTACATGTGCGTAACTCGAGGTTTTCTTGGAGATGTGATTCCCTAACAAGTAAATGGTGTATGTGAACTTCGAATGTACTTTGCCCATTTGGATGAAGGAAGTTATTGTATTTAGCCTCATTGGAATTTGGGTAGTAACTTGGAATAGAAGCTGAGCAATTGGTCTAAATGCACTGTTGTTGCACGTATCCGATACAGTAAAAAATCTTGGGTTCAAGTTACCATGATATGGTATAAAGATTTTGGAACAAAAGCAGTCAAAATAATTGCCATGACTATCGGATAATTTAATCGTTTTGAAATGTTAATATTTGTCGTTCTTGGAAGGTAAAAGCCAAGCCTTTTAATGTCAGCAGTATATAAACATCTGATAAATGTTGAACCATCAAACTTAATATGCGTACAATGTGTTAGGTGCATTGAAATTACTCAGGCGTATAAAGAAATATTCTTTCAGTCGCACAAATATCATGTAAGCACTTCATATAATTTTCTCTCATTGAAGTGGCCGTGATATACATACATAACTGGCGAACATTTTCTAGGAATGTGTCCTCAACATTTCAAAACTCATTGTAAAGAATGGCCGTATTTTGAATTTCAACTACACACACCAGCCCAAATCAAATGCTTTTACAGTTTCAGACAAAACATGGTATATACGCAGATGCTCGCCCATCAACTTTAGAATGCATAGATGCTGTCACCTATCCCGGAATCCCTGCATATGCATCATGGTAGTCAGACTTCAATTGTTGCAATTACTTAAAAGTGCCCATAGCTCTTCCTACTCTTTAAACACATGATGCATCAAGCTACACAATAATGCCCGCTAATGTAGGACACACCTTTTTTCGCGAGGAGTACAGCTAGTTTCCCACTCCGATAAGCCTCTAAGGTATCTAGAACAACATGAGAGTAAACCAGGTCAGAGAATCTTGCTTCTTAACCAATCAGCCATATTTGCAACAAAGTCTTTTGAGTCCAAAAGTACAATATTTTCCAATAAAGCTTACCATCAGCACCACCAAGATGTTGGCTGTGAATAAAAACTTGTGGCACGGTCCTCCTGCCCACTAGTTTCATTACGGCTTTCTGAATATCATGTCCATCCTCTAAAACAGAAAGAAAAAATTAACATGAGAAGAAAGAAAACTGTATGGTTTAATAGCCCATAAAGAAGAATCAAAAGCATAATCAGATGGGAAGAGATTCAACAAGCATTCCAAACTCACTACAATAATGAGAAAAAAAAATCCTAACATTGAGAGTAACATATTTTGGAATTTCCAATACTGAGTACACCCATATCATATGTCAAAATATCCTTCACCATGCAACATTAACTGAAACAAAATAAAATTCTTCCAACGCATATCTGATTTGAATTTTAATTTGATGAAATCTGCATCGAAATTGATACTACCTACTGCCATGTCATGCAATAAATACAGCAAACTGGCTTGACAACACTTTCTATATTTATGACATGATATGACAAGGAAACGCTGAAAGAAAATGAATGGTGACCTTGTAGATCAAGCTCTACAACAAAAGGCTTCTCATTCAAATCCTTAAACACAGCCTTGGCTTGTTTGCAATACCTGATACGGAAACAATCAAAAGGATTGATTAGTGAAAGCAATACAAATATGTTTCTCCAAACGTAAATGGTCACAATGTATCAGAAGGAGGTAACAAATGATTGCATCTAAGTTTAAAATCTAGGGAATGCAATTAGTTTCATCGCAATTGAACTGGGAAGCATCCTATGTCTTAGTTAAAATTCAAGGCATCCACTATAGCTGATTACAAAGCAATCAGTGCCCTCAGATGAGCAGAGAAGTTAAAGATGAAGCATCACAGCTTCAAATCATTGTCCAGGTTGTTAGTTACAGGAGATAATTGATTCTGTCATCGAAACTTTAAAATGTGAAGAATGCGTAAGATGGTCCTTGGAAGCATCACAATCGATGCTACGTTTCATCATATGGACTTGATAAAAAAAAACAGGAAAATCACATTTTTACTCATACAGATGAAGAATTAGATAATTAATTTGTTGTTGGGGAAAAAATTTCAACAAAATGTACTCCCTTTCAATGAGCAAAGTGATAATTTCCTCTCTGAAGTGTGCAAATTTTGTTCAATGATGGCTTGGGATTGAGTCGCAAAGGAGTGAGACACGAACATGATCCTATTCCA